>BMAT01013544.1:110651-122514 GCA_019649035.1 Elysia marginata | reverse complement strand
TATCATCATACACAAGTTTGACACAAGTTAAATAACGGCATGGTTGTTGATTTGCTATCTAATGAGCAACGAGCATCTATTAATTCACCTGTAAAACAAGAGTCTTGTTATGTCCACTCACCTCAGCTAAACTATGTCTTAGTTCTTGGGTCGCTTTTACTGAATAGTGCTGTATTTCTCTTCGTAACAATCCTCTTTGCCTCAAGTCTGTGTCTCCTCAGGTGCGAGAATGAAAGGCGCACATCTGCTGATTGACACTGTAAAAGTAGGTATACGTACTGACTTCAGAGATACCGTTTGCTGGAAAAGATACACCAAGATAGGCCAGTACTGCAGGTCAAAAAATGATAAGAGGAGAAATAGCGAGACCTCGACTGACCAGTCCTTCAAGCTCTAACGGCTAAGCCTCTTGAGATAAGAGTCGATCATTCCCACTTAAACACTGTTCAAACATTAAAGCCATGCTAAGGTAAACTTCTGATCAGATCATCCACTTTAAATGAGATAAATTATGTAAAAACTTCAAGGTCACAACTTTTATAGCTATAATTATGATGAAGAGGTCTTGTCTTTATTTTGAACTTCATGCTTGAGGTCATCAGTGAAGGTCATCTTTAATGGTCAATTATTAATTGTGCGTTTAAAAAGTGGTCTTGTTTGAGGTCTGGTATCAAATGGTTTAGATGATAAAAATTATTGCCAGTGCTTACCGTCCTTTCTCTTGCTACGTGAGATCTTTAATTTTCATTTTCTTTTTCTCTCTTTCTGTCGTTTTGTTTGTTAATTTTTATTTATTTCTTCTGCTTATATGTTTTGTTTTCTGTGTTGTCTCATTTATACTTTATTCCACATTTTTACCTAATAATTTGTCTTTTTTATCCCTTTGCCATAAACTCTTTTTACCCCACAAACTCTCCTTAGCCCTATCTTTAAAAAAAAAAAACCCAACTAGAACTGTTCCTAGCAGTAGTAGTATCATATGGCTACATTTCCAGTTTGTATTTGTTGATCTAGACTAGGCCCTACCAGTCTTGATCAGCAATATGGACTTTTTTCATATCCACCATCTAGTTTCGTAACTGGGCAGTTTAAACAATGTGATCCGTTGTTTCAGGAGCCTTGCTGCATCGTCGGCACATTGGAGAGCCTTTCAGTTACCACTATGCATCATATAGGTGGTCTTTGCATGTCTTGTCCGAGGTCGGTCGTTTATCACCGAGTGCTTTCTTTCTAAGGTTGCAAAGCCAGGAAGAGGTTGGGTTTGATTGGTTATTATACTTCCACCTGTTGGAATGTTATTTTCCCATTCTTTCCTCCAAGCCTGTCTCATATTCCTTTTTTTATCAAAAGTTCAAGAAAATTAGTAGCAATGCAGCTATCTAAAAACTTGGAGAGATGGGGTGCCCACTTTGCCAGTTCATCATGTGAAATGCCCACTTCGTCACAGGCTCAGTTTGTCAGTCTCCCATGAACAAAATCGCTTTATTTTTTTAGAAAGTATTATTGCACTTGAATGTTGTAGTTGTCAATTAAGATTTCTTAACTTCCACCTTAAAATTGTTGGTGTAGAGAGGATTCCTTGAGTTAAAAATGTTAATTCAGCTGGTGTTTTTCAATGTTTCTTCTTTTTATGCAAGTCAAACTAACAAATTTCTCTGTAATGAATGCTCTTTCGTTTACGAAAAAAAAAATTTAATTTCACAATGTATTAATTACTCTTTTTAAGAATATCTGTAATAGCTTCCATCTTGCAAGGCACATTTGGACCCGACTTAGACAAATAGGGCATGTAGCCACAATGGTATGCTTTCTTGAATGATACATACCAATCTGCACTGCTCCCTTGAAAGATACCAATCTGCATACAGTCTACAGAATGAATCGTAGCATTGATACGGCCTTTTTAAAGGCGTCAGACGGTTAACTTAAATATGGGTTCAGTTAGTAGTTAAAAAAAACCCCATAAGATAACCAAAAAAGTACAAAATAAAAGATGAAGTAAGGCGAGCTTCGGTCAAGACAAAAGAGTTCTCCTAATTTAGAAAATAAAAATCAAGTTTCATGAACTTTGAACTTGCAGAGGGATGGCGAAGAATTGTGACAGAGAGACTCAGAGAGCCCTGAAATTCATGTTGAGAAATCGTTGAAGAAAGAAAGCATTGGATACAATAGATCTATATTTGCAGATAAATCTAAATGCTGATTAGAAGTCTCAAAGATCTTGAATACACATCTTTACCTTAGATCTAATAAGGGGTAAGTGCTGTCGATGTACGATCTATCTAGAATCTAGAGTTTAAGTAGTTAGATAGACTCGGGTTAGAAATCTGAGGTGCAGCTTTTTCGTTTGTTCCCACCCCAAAACTTTATGATTGAGATAAAAAAAAAAGATTTATAACACAAACAGATCTAGAGCTTTATCTAGATTTTAATCAGGACAGTCAAATTTTTAAACATCGAAGATAACCAATAATGATCATAATAATAAAGAAAGGTTGGCTCCCGAAAGGTTTTCGTCTGGACAGAATCTATCCAATAATCAATTCATTTTTCCAATTCTTCAAATATCTGAAGATATTACTATTTTGAGTTGGACTAGATATATCAACTCAAGTATAGATCTAGAGCTAAAACAACAGGGTTTGGAACAAACAAATAAAGTGCTGCCTAGATCTAGATTATTTAGAACTAGGTTATGAAACGAATGACATGATTTACTGCAAATTTAAAATTGGATCTAAAATGAGTGTTACTGATAACTAGAATTTCTAGATCTAGATCTTACCATTTTTCTTAGTATGAAATTTAGAACAATACTAGGCTGATTATAATGTATCCATGTAGGCCTAGAATTTATTACAGACTTGCTCCAGATAGATATAATTATAAACGGAAAGTGAAACCTGGTTTATACTGTAACTGTAGGAAGGATCTTAAAAATCATTTAATTCTATAATTATTGCAAGTCTTGATTTGGCCCACCTTTTACACTTATAAAATCATATATTCCAGATCAAGGGAAAATGTGGGCTTTTATCAAAAGACATCGCCGAAAATTTATTTTTCTTGGTGCCTTTGTTGGAGGTACGTATAAATCTCTAGATATTTATAATTAAATAAATCTTGATCCATGCATAACTATATAGGCCTAATTCCCTTCACAAAAAAAAATTTTTTTTATTCATTAAATTTATATCCAACTGTCACATTTAAATAATAAATCGTCTTTTAACACAGGCATTGATTCTGTCTTTTGTGAGCAGGCCCAAACAAAGTAACATTGAAAGGTCTGCTTTAAAATGAAAACTTTCTAGGCCTTTAAATCCTGTGAGCCTTTAGAAATGAATCTGTTCCACAAATAATTTATTTTTTGTCTGTAAAGTATCAATGACCAATATTTCTGAAATAGCACCTAAAAATAAAATCCAGTCTCTGCCAGGACATCATAATCCTGCAAGTACAATTGTTACATTCTAATTTCTTATAGTGAAACTTTGTTGATGATGCTTCAAGATCTGAGAGGCCATTGATAGCATAGCATTTTTATTCATTTATACATGCTTGCAAATTGCCAAATCCACTAATACTCTTGAAGAAGAGCTTTAGATGGGTCCCCCTACAGGACATTACCATCTAAATTATTTTCTGGGTAACAGTTGTAGAGCCAAATTGATCCATAGCACAAATCCAGGAGCGTCCAACATTTTGTGAAATTTGTCAGCCAAATACAATATTTTTGTAAAGTGCACAGCCTCGATGTTCTTCTGATCTGGTTCAACCAGCTGCCTTTTTCCTAACACAAGAAAAAATGTCTAAAAGAGGACAACATTTCAAATCAGAAAAAAGGTTTTTGCAACAGAGGTGGCTGAAGGAAAGGTGGACAAAATGGCTTACGGGGCAGCATTTGACTGCTGGCTGGGTCAGCGGCAGATATGCTTGAACTACAATTTATAAATTCAAATTCGACATTGCTTTGTTTCTAATGTGGAGTGCCAAAAGGCATTAATGTGTGCTCTCAAATTAGTATAACATCAAGTACGCGTAAGTCCACATTAGATTTGTTGTATTTCAGATGGAACAAAAGGGATGTTATCTATGGAGTAGACCTTGTATATCATCCATCAACACAGTGTCTTATAAGTTTAATGTGAAAAGATCTTGAATGGGACTAGGGAAAATAAATTAGATTTAATGTATACATGGAAAGAATGATAATGAAAGAAAAACATGATTCAAAATTTATTGATTGTGATGCTGGACAAAAAGATGAATTTAAGTATGCCAAAACCATTCTTCTTATAAAAAATCCCAAGCCTGTACACATGCTGTAAAGTTTATAGACACCCTTAATTATCACCCTTCCACTCTATATTCTATTTTGGATGGCCTTGATTCATATAATTATGTCAAATTTTCTTACTGGCTTTTATATCATTATCAATGGTAAAATTTACTGTGGCATTACTTTGTCTACTTTAAATAAAAGTCCTCTTTTATTCCTAGTTTGGGATTAACAACAGCACGATGTGTTCATGAGATTTCAAAAGAGTTCTTGGGGAAATCGGCAAGGATTCTTGTTACTAATTTACCAACTACAGAGTTTCAACATAGAAATACAATAAAGTACAGTTTAAATGTTTTCATTGTTTAATGTAAATAGCACCATAACTATGTAATTGTAGAAAGTGGAGCAGAACTTTATAGCTTATATGCTGTTTGAATATCTTTAACTTTTGATGCAAATTCGTTTAAAATCAACTTTGCAGGGAGCTGGATGCTGTACAAATATATGTGGAGAAAAGTTCAAGAGATTCGAGAGGAGGAAGACAAACAATATTTGATTTCTGTTAGGTGGGCACTCTTCCTGTCTTGTTTTATTTTCCTCTTGGATTTCTTGGTCTTATTCTTTCCAAGCAGGTGTTTGATCAACATGATTTAGCTAAGGTTTAGCTACAAACCATATGATTTCAATTTACAGAACCAGGGCATTATTATCATTTCATTTAAAATTGTTTCTGTGCTGTATGCAGTTGCGTAATTTTAAAACACTTGCAAGCTTGTTTTTTTTACACATGAATACTGAGAGAAATGAGGGATATATTTCCAAATTTCAGTCCATTTCCTCATAAAAATGTCAACCTTTTTGTTTTGCTTTTTTAATTCAATAAAAATGTTCAAATATCTTTTTATAATGTAAAGCTCTGAAAGTTTTTAAAATCAAGATTTTGACATCTTTAAGTTAAAAGATAAATGAGGAAATTGTGATGTCTCATTTGAAGTGGTTGCAAGGAGCATAAACATTTATATAAATTTTTGAAAATATTTTGGGTTTAACCTGTCAGAACAAAAAAAAATGCTTTATGTGTATTTTTCTTCAAAGGCGCCAGCACCATTTTGACAGTAACCAAAGGACATGCAACACAACAGGTTTGTTTAATTTTTTTTTTCAGCATTAAAATCATAAACATTTTTTTTTACTTTTATGTTGTTATTTTTTACTGAGCCTTGAGTATACCCCCATCTGTTATTATTCATGCAAAGTAAAATGAAAATCCTGTTTAAAAGGTCAGGAGAGCTCCTTGAGCTTTTTTAAAACCTTTAGCTTGAGCTGTTACCTTACGATGAGAGAATCCAAGATTGATTTATATTAATATAGAACATATGATAGCATATATCTAAAAATAGAGCTAGACGAGTATAATGGTCTTATGGGCTCAAAAAATCAATTGGGCTGAGTCATTACCAGAAAAAATTTGTAATAAAGGGGTTAAGAGCAAACATTGTGAATCTGCATCAGAAATACACCAAGGAATTGTCCTTATTTTTTCACTTTTCTCTAATTGCCATTTTGTGATTTGTAGAGTTTTATTATAAACAATTCGTCCAATTCCATATTTCAGTGCTGGCAATGATTCCTAACTTAAGAGACACACTTGTCAAGCACCTGGACACAGAGAGTGTGAAAGAGCTTTTAAAATCAAGGTAAAATTTTGTCCTTCTGGCATTGATTTCAAAGTTTTGAAAAGTTAGTGCTGGAAGTCACTAGTACTGATGTTTTTTAAATTCTCCATAAAAAACATTTCAAGGTTTTAAGTTAAGATTTTTAACTTAGAAAAAATTTTGGTTTTCAACAATTTTTCATCAGTCCGGTCCGAATTTTGCAAACTGTCAAGTGATACATTAATTATATACAGGTCAAAATTATAGGTCTGAATTTTAATTGTCCAAAATGTAGTCAGAATTTAATTAGGATGAAGTTAATTTTATGCTGGTGCATCTAGAGCAACAAAAATTTTCTGGCTCTAACTTTCTAAGGATAAGTTATTTTGTTTCAAAATTATCTTTTGAATGCTGTGAAAGAAAATTTCTTTCTGTTCTCAATTTAGCCCTCCCAACAAACTGGACATCTGGGAAGACCTAAAGATAATGAGTGAGTTGTTATAACATGAGAAGCTTTATCACTGATTACCAATCTTTCATGAGATTTCCCTTTAAATGATGCTGAAATTTCAACCAGTCCTGTCAAGCGATTTTTAGCACTATTTTTAATCTGAATTTTTTCTCCTCTTTGTATATTTTAAACCAATAAAAGAGCGATTGTCTTTTTGATAAAGTCATCACAATCATTCTAAACTTCAGTAGCTTTAATTATTGCTTTGGTTGAGGGATTAATTTGTATATAAAAATACGGGCACATCTTATATATGGACTGATACTGGCAGATGTTTATTTCTCACTTAAAACGCATAATTATCAGATCAACCTTGTGAAGTCAAGGTGGGTTTCAGAAGTTATGCAAAAGAAAATCTAGCTTCAAACTGTATGTTCTCTGGTCAGAACGGTGGCTTAAGTGGACTCTCTCTAGTAGACAGGAGAGTTGAGTCTTGATGCCCACCATACATTCTTACATACATGCATAATGTCTTGTGGCTTGCAATTCTTTCTGTTGTGATCTCCAGCCACCTAAAACTAGATAGTATAAACAATGGGGTAGTATGTAAAAGTGGTAAAACCCATTGCTGTATGTTTAACATGTGGCTAAAGCATGGAAATACATGTAGTCATGAAGGTTGTTGGAAATCATTTAACTGTTGAGGAAGGGGGAAGGGAGAAGCAGGACTTTAAGATTTGCAACGCAATTCTTTTTTTTTTTTTTTTTAATTTTTTGGTCTGTCCAGCCATCTTGGGTTTGTTACATTCTGATCTCGGATTTTGTTTTCTGAACTTTGTTTAAAGTGATGAACATGTGCTTCTCTGATAGGCTTACAAGTTTGTCATTGTATGTAGCAATCAATTTAACTCTTCAGTAGAAAATGAATCCTATTTAAACCATCAGTCTTTAAGCTGGACTGTTTTGTAATTACATATAATTTTCATAACCCCATATCCTATGATGACACTGTTAATTAGTTTACTATTTGCAATTTTGCTGTTCAATTCAGTATTCATCTTAAGAACCTAGGGCTAATGTCAGCAGAGATTTCTTAGTGTTGAAGAAAAAATAAGCTATGAAAGTGGTAAAAAGATTGAAAAATTTTGTATTCTCAATTTCTTTTTTGTTGTTTTGTTTAGATGAATACTATGTAGTTGTTATATCATGTAATTGTCCAGGCTTCACAAGAACAGTAGCCGCTGTGTATGGAGCTTGTATGTTGTCTGTGATGTTGCGCGTGCAGCTTAACATTGTCAGTGGTTACCTGTACCTGGACGCTGTGCACTCATCAACAAATGGGATAGTGAGTGAAACTCTTTGCCTTGGAAATCTCTAGCCAGCTTATAACATAATTATTTTATAAAAAGGAATTAAAATGAGAGCGTGAAAGTGGAGGAGTTGTTAGTGCTTTATTTTAACACAGATAGAATAAAGATACAAAAAAGATATCCTGAAAAATAATTTTTAATAATTTGGTTTTTTTTTATATTATAGTTGCTTTCACAACAGAAATAATTAATCAATGTAGAATACTTTTCAAAATATGTAGAGCTAAAAGGTAATCAGAGTGTATGGGCTAGCTGCTGTAAAATGTATGTATATATCAAAGTTAAAAAAATCCTTAAGTTGTTCTTTTCCAGATTTTCTATCATATACATTTTTTTTATTTTGTGTGTCTTGCAACCAGTAAATATGAGCATACTCTGGAAAAGGCCTTAAAAATATAGATTTGTTCTTTTTTTCTATATTTTAAATCAAAAGAAGTCCTGGTACCTTCTCTCAAAATTTTGATAACTTTGTTTGCTTTTCAACACTTGGAAGCTTAGAAAAAAAGCATTATTCAAAATATTAACGCCTTATCATGTGAAATTTGTTACATCTTAACTCATTTGCACTGGCTACAAGACATATAAATTTAGCACAGAATAGCTGTAATGCAAGGCGAACAGAAAAGCCATAAATAGATTACTGACATTGTGTTTTCTGTGTATGTGCAATATAATTCTTAACCTTTCCACAGAAACCAGAGGAAGAGACTAAGACATCTATATCTCCTAGAGTTCAAGAGCGCTACCTTTCATTAGTCAAAATCTTCATTGAGCAAGGTAAGTCAATTATCACTTATTAATTTTAATTTTTTCAAACCAAAACATGATATTTGTACTGTCAAACCTGCCCACAAAAGAACGACTGTGGTTGAGATGGGCATTATCCTTGTGAACCTGTTAAAGGAATTCTTTTTGTTTTCTGATCTTCTATGGCCAACAAATTACTTTTTCTGAGTTTCTGTTTGCTTCTTTTAGTAAACAAATAGTTCATTAAATAAATAATGTAATAGAGAATGGGAGGTTTATTCCGGATGGTGGCTAACTGATTCTTCTCAGGACTGGTGAAGAGTGGTCTTGCTGCAGAGGTTTATGTAGAGAGATTGTAAAGAATACTATGAGTTTAAAAAACTACCCGTGCTCGCATTTGATATTGTGGTTGCCATTGAGGGGATCAAAACACAGAAAAAATGCAAGGGAGTCATAAGTGGTCGCTCATTCAGGTGGTCACTTTAGACAGGTTCAAGTGTACTGATTTCCCAGGTTAGAAACATAGGGCGCAAGGGATGATTTGAGATTGATCTCAATCATTGAAATGGAAAATTAGACATAAAATCAAAATGTGAGCAGCTTTTGGCAGTGTTTGATAGCCTTTTTTATATTTTGAAGGTCTAACCAAGATATTATAGTTGCTCCGTTTCAAAGATTGCACACATTTTTTTTTTTAAACAGAAGGGGACGGGGAGAATCCACAATACAAATTTTTTGTATTTATCAGTTAAAAAGTTTTTGTGGATGGGCACCATTATTTTATTTTATTTATTATGATATTGGTCTTAATAACACAAGTGTTTGATATTGGGGGTGTCGGTGATTTTGTTTCCTAAAGTAGGCTGATATGAGTGCTATATACAGTCATGCCATTTTTTCAGTTGATTCTGAATGTATTTTGTGTTTTTTAAGCCTGAGAAGCTTAAAGAATACACAAATTTGAACACTCAATTTTGAATATGTTTATCAAGGCCAATAATATGATTACAGTATAATGGCATTTAAAAGGAGCCTTCAGAGCACTAAAATTGATATTTTGTCAAAGAAATGCTCTTGCAGTGGACATTTATACTTGAGTAAAAATTTGATCACACAATTTCATATTTATTTTATATTTTTTTTGTCTCCAGGTTTTGTAGATTTCATCCATCACTTGAAACTGGCTGTGATGAAAGAGGTTGGCAGGTGAGTGCTCAATGTTTTATTGTTTTATTTTTTTCATTTAAGCACTATTTTGCTTGACGCTTTTTGTCTACCTAAGCTTCAGTTTTATCCTGCAGTAACTATTGGATCTGCCTGCAAGCAAATATAGCAGCATGCTTTTGCTCTCTAACTATGTATTCTAAAAGCTCTCGGTTTATTAATTACATTACATTAGAAAAATTCAATAATATGGGACTGTTGCAGCTTGACTACCGTTCCTCTTTACTCTTCCTCTTATTTCTTTTTCCAGCCTATCACTGAAAGAGCCTGTGAGTCTGGATAACCTTTCCAGTGTGTTCAGCCACTTGAGAGAGCGTGTTGAGTGTGGCGTGGACAAACCTACACAAGCCCTGTACCCTTACCTTCTGTCTAGCGAGCGAGTTCCAGACCTTGAGGTAAGCCATGGGGCCCAAGCCTTGTCTGACTTACCAGAACCATGAAATGCAGAAACAAGAAAAGCTTCAGTATAGCCATTTATAATGATGTCAATAAAAAGGGATGCATTTGTGTAACGCTCTGACAAAAGGGGCATGGTTGTGGAATTTTGTGATGTATCATTTGCTCAATTGTGCGTTTTTAGCTTGAATATGGCCAGGGTTTAAAAAGACATTCAATTATAAAAATTCTTTGTTGTCTTTATAATATTTAAGCATTTTAAAATCATATTAGATTTGCATTTTGAGGTGATTTTTTTAATATAATTATATAATAGTTTAGTAAGAAAGTTTGTGTCAATGTAATTCTCTTTAGACTTTGGTCAAACCAAGCACCTAGATATCATTACCTGCTTAGTTATATGAATAAAATATTCTATCTTATCAAGACTTAGTCCACCTACCAACACTTATGAACTTAACCTGCTCACACAACAGCATGAGGCTCTGTGATTACAGCTTTAAAACCACGTGTCTACCTCATAAGCTGATTTATAAAATTATCTATAAAGGAAAAAAATATGCTTTTAAGCCTTAATGGTCAACCTTCAAATGGTGGGACAGGTCAAAATTCATCTTTGTAAAGTTTTGTTTCCTGTGCCAAATAATAGGGCCATGGTATGAATTGATTGAAAATAATATATCAGATAAATTACATTTTTTATTATTGAGAGTTTACAAAAGCAAAGTCATGCACCATGTTATAATTATAATGTGGGTTATGTTATCATAACAATGAGGTTCTCTTTTCCACAGTGTCTGATGAGTCCGTGGGATGAACAACTAGAAAAACTTGTCGGTGAGACGAGAGATGTTTTTGAAAGGTACTTTTGTTTGGATTTTTCTTTGCTGGTTTTGTTTTTTGAAAATTAAATTATTTTATGTATGTGTTTCAGCTCAACACATGTGTTTGGTTAAAATGATACATTTTAATCAAACGTTCCTAGTTTGGAACCAACTGATAAATTAGAAGGAAGTCACATGTCTTAAGTGCAGCCCAACTAATTCAATAAGAGATTTTAATGGTCTAAGGTAAGCTTTTAAATTTTCTTCTGTTGCAGTTATATTAATTTAGAGATTTTTTACAAACCCTAATTTCTACTGTGGTATTTTTATAAGCTTTATTTGAAGTTTTAAAATATTGAATTAAATTAATTGGGAATGAGAATAAAGCACAAAATTATTATTCTTGCCTGCAAGCAATTGACTTTAAAGAGGCAGTTTGCAAGCAGTAAAGATAATTTGTGCTTTAATCTCATTCCCAATACAGTGAACCTTGGATATAACGAGATAGTAGGGCCTGGCATCATATCCTCCTTGAACCTGAGGTCTCGTTGGATACAAGGTTGTTTTAAAATCATTTAAAAAAGCATTGTAGACCATATTGAAAAGGAAAGCATGATAGGCCTCGTACTACATTTGTAAAGGGTCGTTTCTGCTTCAAGGGAAATAACCATTGGACACAAAACTTTAAAACGGTTGTGCTCCTTGATTGATAAAGTGAATAAACTTGCCCTTGGGTGACACTGACAGTGCTTTGGCGTTTTTTGTTTTTGTTTTTTTGTTTTGTGTGTGTACTTTACAATTTAACTGTATTGTGAACGGTGAAGTTAAAAAAAAGCATTAAAATTTAAACTGTGCGTATGATGAAATATGGTGACGATGTGAGCTAGCCAAAGTCTGAGAGACAATGACTA
>BMAT01013544.1:39109-56471 GCA_019649035.1 Elysia marginata | reverse complement strand
TAAAGTCAACACTTTTTTTGGTAATGAGTTGTTGACTTTATCTGGATCCCATTGTATCTCATTCCCAATGGGGACTTAAAAAATTTCTGCAGCCGAGTCCAAATACTGTATACAAGGGATTTAAATAAATCATCATTAGAAAAACTGGATAAAGCAAATTTGAATAGACTTGCTCATTAGGGTTGAGTAAGTTCTATTTTATGTTTTTTATTTGAATTACCAAGTAAATTTTTGGGAAGGACCTGTTAGGATACATACAAAGATAATTTTTGAGCTTTTCAAAACCTTTAATGACATTGATAGCTCAGGTTTTAATTTCCAATCAATCAGTTTTTTTTTTTCCTTTTTATTACTCACTTCTTGACAAAGTCTCAATCTATGTTGTAACCATGAATCATTATGATGAGAAAGAAGGCAGATACATTACAAAAAATACCCTTGTTCTAAAAAGCCCTTGTTTTGATATTTTTTGTATCTCCAAATGTCCAGATTTTGACTCTTTATATAATATCAATTATCATGGAAAAAATGGCAAAGATTTTATTTCTTTGTTTTTTTCTACAGAGATGCAATTGAGTTCCTTAGCAGTGAAGGTCACATTTACTCAACCATAGATGATGAACATTTCCAAGCTACTGATGCCTGAGTGTTCTCTATGTGCTGTTTTGTTACTATTTTTCTGTTTGTTTATTGTCGTCAAATTTTTATGATGATTCACACAAAGTTTCTTGTAGCTCAGAGAAGGCAAAGGTTCCTTTTACTACAAAAAAAAATATGATGTTCAATGCAAACGACTTTTTCTAGAACAAGGTTTCATGCTTAAATTTAAGAATTGTGAAGTTGTAAGATGAATCCCCTGTTCTTCAAATATGTCAAAGCTTGTTTTTTCAACTTAAGTTTTTTTTTTTTAATACCTCCATTGTTTATTGCAGTCTATGACATTTTTTTAAAGTGAGATACTTTGCTTGACTTGTTTTCCAATCTTGCTTTTTTCCAAATTTTGGGCATTCAATAATCTGAGACTGAGAGACTTAAGCTGTAAGCGCATAGTCAATGCACTGAAATTTTTTTACTAATAATAAGAGGATTTGAAAAAGTTGAACTTAATAATATATTTATAATTATGCAGGATTCTATACTTTTATAGAAAGTATCTGTGTTGAACTGTTGATTCCTTGTGTTTGATTTTAATGTCTACTGTTTGAATCTGTGTTCTCTATGTTCATGTTATTGTTAGCAAAAGCTGCCCCCAGCAGCTGGCATGCAGGATAATTACAAAAATTGATAATGAAAATAAAAACTGAAAGGAACAGTCACTTTTAGCTTTAGATTGTCTATTTAGATGTTGTGTTTCAAACTTTGTTTCTTACACTGGTGCTTTATTTAAACAAAAAAGAAAAATACTTTGAAATATGCAATAGGCTGTGCTACTAGTTTAACATTAGTACTGCTTGGTTTTGCTGCTGTGTTTTAAATGATTGAATAGTAAAAAATGTATCTGAAGGGGTATGAGCTGAAATTTTTTAAATCGTAAGAGGGAGAAACTCACTAATCAATTTTTACTAGCTTACTGTATCTGACTCAGTCTCAAAAGTTGAGCTCGCACAAGTGGGTGTCTTTGGAGCAATATATTTCAAAAGTAGATGGCGTGTTGTATCTATATTTGTTTTTGCCACCAATTTCAATAAAGAGACAATGCAAGAAAGTTTTTTATTGAGAGCACATTTAACTTGTGAATATGGTGACAAAATCGTTAAATTGAAAAAGAAAAATACTTCTTATGGACCGTCTTTTTCACAGGAAAAAAAGTAAGCTATGTATTTTATTATTCTAATGTGAATCTTAACAATGTTATACTATAGTATATCCAAATGCAGTTAACTTGACTTACTTGACTTAGTGCCATGGCGCATCCCAGTTCTCTGTCTGCGACGCTGCCACTGCCTTCGATCTTGTGCGAGTGCAGTGATCTTATCCAGCTCTTCAGATGAATGGAGTCTGATTTCATGGTCAATCAGTGCGAGGTCTCTGTTTAGGACTGTTGGAAGTGTTGTTCTTGGTCTTCCCCTGTGGTTTTTGCCACATTGAATGAAATGTGCACGAGTTGCTTTGTTAGCGGGAATGTCTCTGTGTCTCCATAAGATATGTCCAAATAATTTCCAGCGAGATTCAAGTATTTGCAGTGATAGTGGTTTTTCTTGACATTTTTTGTAGAGTGACTTATTTGTGATTTTGACCGGGAATTTTATGTTCAGGATCTTTTTCAATTGCTTTCGAGGAAATGCGTTTAGTTTTTCTTCCTCTGTATGACTTAGAGCCCATGTGCTGCAGTTGTATATCAGTATAGATTTTACCAATGATTTATAGAGATGTATCTTTGTTGCATTTTTGATTTTGTTGTCATTTAACCACAGATTGTTTAGCCTGCTGAGAGCTGTGGAGGAGAGCTGCTTTCTTCGTTCTATGTCCTCATCGTCGTCAATGAGCGAGCCTACCTTTTTCACTTTTTTCCAGTCTTCTTCACTTTTTGATAGTAATGTGAACTCAGTTTTGTCAGTGTTCACTTTGAGTTGATATTTTTCAAGTGTCTCTTGGATTTTGGTGATATTGGCGTAGTCATGCCCGATAAAGTCGACGTCGTCGGCATAAGCTATCTCACTTGGAATTTCCCTACCATAAGAGGAATTTGGTTTGGGTAGAGTGGTTCGAATCTCTCTGAGAGCATTTTCTAAGTAGATGGTGAATAGTACTGGGCTCAGGCTGTCTCCTTGGGGAGTGCCGACATTGCTCATGAAAGGCATTGCTTTTGAAGTGCAGTTTAAGAGGAAAAAAAATTAGGAACAAAAAGCGTCTCTTATAAAAGATGACTTTATAAGACATAAGGGTGTTCTGCTTCACAGACATATGAAGATTCTTGTCATGTTTAGATATAATTTCGGCTGCTCAAACCAATTCAACGTCTAACTTTTAAGTACATGAATGGAAGTTTATGGTACAATCTGGCACTTTTCAGTAATTATTATCGTTCCTTATTTTGCTCATTTTTCATACTTTGTAGAAATGAAACATTGTCCATAAGCTTATAAAATTACTGAACTTCATTTTTGTCATTTCGTTAAGTCGATTTATCTGGACTTAATATTTTTCATTAAACATGTGAAACACTTTTAAAGTTAAAAGTGATCATGTCTGTTTCACATTCACAACATTTGTGATATCTGGCTATAACTGGGAATTATTGATAATTAGGGAGTACTATTTCAAAGAATATTTTATCAAGGGATAGAAGACCTTTCTGCTTCTTTTAATGACAGAAATAATTGGCAGTAAAAGTTGTAACAAAGTCTTAATGTTACAGTCAGCTTTGTCTTTGAATGACAGCTACCATTTTGTTTTGTTAGACCATTGCGTTATTGTCATGTCCGCTTTGAGATAAAGCCTAATTTCAAGTGCAAAGACATATAATTTCTTATTATTGAGAATCATTTTCTTGAATAAACTTCTAGAACATCTAGATCTGGCACCTAGAAATTGCCATATGATTTTTATAAGGCTGACACAAAAAACAATTGTTATACAAAATCCATTTGTGTAATTTACAAAAATATTTAAAAATTTTACATTATGTAAATGTGGGTTAGGAAATAAAGAGCAGCAAATAAAAACATTTTTAACTCCTCTTCTTAAAAGACGATGTTATATTATTTGTACATGTATAAATCTAAACACTGTCTAAGCATGGACATGACAAATGACAAAATATTGAATGTGTCTGCATTTAATGGTCATGGTTGTAATGTCCAATGGCCTCCAAATATGTCAATATAAAAATCCACTGTTGTCATGATTTAAATTGATAGTTGGTAATTTTTTACCAATAAGGATGCAGAGCATTAGGAAGAAGTTGAAATTTGATGACAAGATGATTAGTTAGGTCTAAGTATGATTGTGTACACGAACTACGTAAAACACATTGACTCATTGTCTATATAAAGGTAGTAGATTGTACAAATTACTGAAATGGTTCAGTAGCTGCTTAAAATTGAATAAAAATTTAGCTGATTTTGTAGCTGAAATGTACAAGAAGAGTGTAAAATATGTCTTTGTCATCTCCTTAACACACACACATACTGACATAGTCTGTTTTAGTCAAACATAATAACATTATATATAAAATGTAGTGTATGCATTACCTCCCAGGCAGTGTATATTTCATGGGAAGCATCTTAAATGTTGCTTACAAACTAAATTTATCACATGAAAAACAATTTTAATTTTGGACTTATGTGCTCCCTAACTTTTGAGATAGAGTAATTTCTGTTATCGTGATTCAGCCAAAAAATCAAAATGCTAGATGTCAATTAAAACATCTTCCTTGTAACATGACTTTGTAATGAATCTGTATGATGTTGAAACTTCCAAATACAATCATGTTAAAAGGGAGCAATACTTTACGGCCTGACAACAAGAAAGTCTCTCAATTAGTCCAAAATAAACTTTATGTTGCAATTTGCACTTCACAAGGTGTTTGTACATGTACTACTACTAGGTTAAACAGTGCATTTTTCTGAGCTTTCAAACTTCAAAAGTTATTTGAAACATCCAAAAAAGTGTGGAAAGTTATGGAAAGTTATTACTATTACTACTTGGATTTTTTCTTTTTGCGTTGAAATAAAGAGGAAAATTTTCTGACATCGGACAAATTTTTTTCTGATGACAAGTGATTTAAAAATACTGTATATTAAAATGTATGAAAAAAACGTCCATGTCATGTTAGCTGGACGCTTTTCATTCCGAGTTGTGGCTTGCTCTCACCTCTCTTTCACACACAGGATCTCAAAGATTGATTAAGCGCCGTTTTTACATTTGAAAACCTCATTTTCCAGAACCTAAGCAGACTGTCCATTCTCAGCATGAATTGCTTTGGTTTAAAAAGTATTTTCTGTGATAAGAAAGAGTGTAAAGTGTAATGTACCGCCAAATTGCCACCTACGGTTGAGCTGCCGTGTACTTCAAAGAGCAGTACCGGTTAAATTGAGAGGGGAAAAGAAAAGACAAAATACATGGCACTTATCTTGATTTGAGCACAGCATTGAAGAGTAAACTGGTTAAGGTGAACACTACAACGATTTGAGAGACTGATTCTTTCGGCTGCGCCAATCATACAATGTAACTACATGTAGGTCAAAGAAATAGAAATTTAATGCATGAACAAAATACAAGTATTTTGAAGTCATGTATGATGTAGCCTAAGTATCCTGCGTCGATAATACAAAGGCAAAATGCGGCAAATATTTAAGCCATGTAGCCTACCAGTCTTGTTGTGGCTCAATAAGCATGAGTGTCAGATTAAAAACTAAACATAACATTGAGATAAAGAGTCGAGGAAATATGCAAGGTTCAAGTACAGCCGTCAGGTTTCAAGCCAAACGATTGAAAGATTTTAAAGGTATGAAATTAGCACTGGAGAGAAGGAGTAAGGAGCGTAGTGGCGACATGGTATATTAAGCTATGTTTTTCTAATTGGCAAGGCGGTGGGTGCCGGAGCATCTATAAGTCGTAGGTTCGAATCATACCTAAGGCAGGCATTTCTACTTAACTCTTCTGCTAATTTCATGCCTTTAAAATCTTTCAATCCTTCGCGCAGTGTCTGCTTCCACTATTTATTCAGGTTTCAAACCATCCTGCAAAGATTTGCTTTTTTAATTCATAGTTTTTTTTTCATCTATGTATATCATTATTATGGTGATGTAATTACGGCATCGTGTCCATTGACGTTCTTAGTTAAAAGATATGGCCAAGAAGAACCTTTCTCTCCTATCACAGTATAAACTGTCCATAACCGAGAAAGTTAAAGGCAAAATACGATATACTTTTTTAAATATGTAATTCTTGTTTCGCCTTCAACATCTGTAAAAAGCAGCAGGTCCAAGCGTTTCATATTACATTGTAATTATGTATTAGAGAATCGAGGCGGGCGTGATTACAAACATGAAAAAAATCATGGCTGCCAGCCTTCACATCTGTGGCTGTCACGGCGCACATTGAAAAGAAAAGCATGCAATTAGTTGAATTACACCAGTTTTGCTTCTAGTATTATTGCTGTTTGTTTATTTTTTGCGGTTCCAAGTAATACAAGATTTACAGACTAAAGTAGTTTTTTACATTGCAGTGCAGGCTACAGCCATCAACCTCTGGGCCCGGATTTAACGATAACCATCTGTCACAGTAAAATCTATTGATCCAACTCAAGAAGTGGGCACAAACAAAAGGTGAAGTGAGAGAGGTTAGCTTGAAATAATGCGATCTTCCATAGCCCATTTCGATTATCGCCATATTGTACACAATGAACGGAATGCGAAACAGCTACATGTATATAAAGTAGGCTAGATATGGACTTAACTCGTGCGTTTTTAGACTTCAGGCACGTCTTTAACGTTTCCTAAAATTTTTGTTACTTTGACTTGAAGCATCTACTCAAACCATTTTTTTTTTAAATTTTTACAGAGAAAGTGCGTTTATATCATTTTATGAAAAGCTTCCTATTTTAAAAAGATTTATCTTTAACTCTTTGCATAAACTTATAAAATTAGGCATGGAGCTTGTTTATCACCTGAATCGACTTATATCATGCATCTGGAGTTCGGTCCTTCCATCATTTTAGACGTGAGGCGAATTTATCAGCAGGTCTATTTGAGTTTTTACAGAGCTTAGAAAATGAATGGACACATTATTCCAAAAGACCCAATCTCATGATAAATGCACCACACCCAAGGGCTAACGACTGCAGACTGAACGCTGCGGCAAAGCACAATGTTCAGACTGGGTTGTGGACAAAAGAATACTTTTGAATTCGAGTCACGGATTATTACCCTAAATGGCCTCACGCCTTTAGTTCTGCCGGATGAAAGGGTGGGAATAATAATATTATTACTTTGGCGTGCCAAGAAACGAACAATGATTCTTTTTTACTTGTACGGCTTCCATGTTCTATAAGAGGACTGCAGAGGACCTTAAGGATAAAATGCCCTCTACCCCCTCCCCCTCAACGTACTATAGTTTTTAAGTTTCATGTTTATGCTTAATTTTAACTTAAGTTTTAAGTAGGTTCTTCTTCATATAAACTACGAAATTCTCTAATCATCCGAGCATCTTGTGAAGATACGCTCGGCATTGTTTATAGATCTGTACGTGCAGTACAGCACCATTTATTGAAAAATTTTTCTTTACAAGTTTATATGAAAACAACTTATTTTTTCTTCTTTCTTAGCGCGCTATAAGTATTAGGACCATAACAACGTTAAGTCGTTACTTCACATTCTGTAAGCAAAGTCACCAAAAGAATGTATTGATTTTTTTTGTTGTTGAACTTAAGGAGCGGTTGTTTTTTTCTTCTTCTCTTATAGCGTACTGCTACTCCGTTAAGAATTGTGACTTACAAATACTAGTATAAGGATCTCATTCGCACTTTCTTAAAAATGAAAAAAAAGCAATTAAATTGAAACATAAGCTATCGATTCAATAAACCGTACGACAGGCCTGCCTTGAAGTGAGCAATAATCGACCAAGAGATTATCTTCAATACAGGCTATCTAAGAAATCTTACTTGGGAACGCATTCAACTCGATGAAGATCTAGATCTAGTGATGTTTATAACTTACACCGTGAGCACGACCGAGTGTGTCGTTCGATATAGAACAGCTTATTAAACAGAAATACAGTCGCGCACATGTATCAAGTAAGCAGATGTAGGATTGAAACCCTGCGGAGTGCTGTGTTAGGAAATGAACTCAGGATGAAGCCTTTAGTGTAGGTCTTCGAAAAGAGGTAAGAAATAAAATGGTAAGTGTGATTGTGAAGTAGCCTACGTATAACTATGCACATGAAGACCCAGAACATGTGCTTCTTCATAAGTCCATCATTTTCGGTTTAAATTTTACAACATTATTTTGATGGTCGTCAAAATGTTACTGTAAGCCACAATCCGTTTGGACTAGACATCGAGTAACAGCCGTTTAACTTGCTGTAGCTGTCCTAATGCTTTTCAGTATTGCTGTTTTTCATCATAATTCTGCATTCATCTCTGATGTAATTCTCGATGTCGCACAGTACCGCTTTTTCCTCCTCGGTTGAATTCTCTTCTTAATCTTGAGTTCTCAATTTTTTCTTTTCTTTTCCTCGTTCTTCCGTTTTTTTTATTAGAAAATAATTACGATCAGGACCTTAATTATAATCACATCTTATTCAGTTTTATTACCACTACCTTCACCACCACCACCATCATAATCATCCTCATTATCATCACCATCAGCATCAACGACATTAACTTCTTTGTCATCATTATCACCAGTTTTAGTAGCAGCACTATCACAATCATCATAATTAACATCATCATTATTTTTCCTCTTTTTCTTTAACTACTAATACTACTGCTACTACTACTACTACTACTATTGCTGCTGCTATTACTACTACTGCTACAACTATTACTACGCTACCACTACTGCTGCTACTACTACTACTACCACCACTACTATTACTACTACTAGTACTACTACTACTACTGCTGCTGCTGCTGCTACTACTACTACCACTACTACTACTACTGCTGCTGCTGCTGCTGCTACTACTACTACCACTACTACTAGGCCTACTTATTCTACCGCTGCTGCTACATGTACTATAACTTTATATAATTACTACTACCACCACTATCGCTTTTATTACTATATGTACTACTAGTTAGGCTAATAATTATAGACCCGCTACGAATTCATATATGGACATCCTTAGTTATGGACAAAGGGTGTGCTTTGGTTTAACGCAAATATAATCCTGTTGACAAGAGTAATCAAATCTGTTCGGAGACAAGCAGTGATCTCTACGAAAGTTCCTTGCGGCATGTAAAAAATAAGTCAAAAGGAATAAATTTGAAAGTCAAATATATAAATTTGCAATATTTTCATTCTAAAACAGTTGCTGAAGTTTCTTTTTCAACTCGGCTTTGATGTATCAGTGGCCTACATTTGTTAATAGTAATCCGTCTTTTGTACTTAGTTAAAAGTATTTCCTTTGTGTTGTTTAGTATTTCAGAGAAAAACAAATCACTGAAGTTTTGATTCCCATGATTTTAAAGTAAAAAAAAAATTCATTTTGTTGTATCCTGAAAAAATACAGGAAGAAACTTTTGAAAGTTAAAGCTTTTTTTCCCGTCGAGTTCGTGTACACCTTAATTAGCTCTATAAAATTATAAAAAATAAGACGAAGGAAATATTTTACGTGTAGGCTATTACAGTCTCAAAACGTTATTATTTAAAATCGATGTATCACCATAGACAATAACAGTTTTGGTCAACTTGCGCTGAAGCACGTGGCTTTTTATGATGACTGCTTTTCAAACTAAGGGTTAGACCCTGAACTGGTTGTTCATAACCATATATACATGCTGGATCTTTTGTTTTAATCACTCTAGTGGCATCGTCCCATACAAAATCGTTTATTATTGTTGTACCAGTTATAAATTTCGATTGCATCTTTTTTTTTCAGAGTACATCGTGCAAGATGAGATGAAAATTTTCTCTCTATTGGCCCTTGATTTTCATCAGTGGTTTTTCATTAGAGTATTTTGACAAAGAACATCGAGAAAATGTGGATTTTCTTTCCAAGTCTTAATCGAACATACTCGAAGAAGCGAACGGCAATTTTTCTTACGAAGCTTCTTTAAGAAACTTCCGCGATATGACAAGAAAGTGCATCTGATAGCAAGCGCGTAACAGTGTTACATGCACAAGTTTTATGCCGCGGAAAAAAACATTTGCAGCAGAAAGTGTTATTTCCAAATAAAGTTTATAATATCAAGGTATGTACACCCCGGTGTACATCCCCCAATGAATTAGCAAAAACTACAAATCCCCTTATGAGCACCCTTAGGAAGCTTAGGGGACGTAAATCTCGATAAAAACTACAGATCACTAAGCTAAACATACGCACGTGAGACAAAAGCTTCCACAGATAGGTTTCTCCAAACATGGCCGCCCTTGGACGATGTGATGATCGCGCAAGTCACGTGTCATTGTGCGTAATCCTTGCGGGCATCGTCCTTGTCGTCATCGGTTGTCTTTGGCCCCTGGAGCCAGCTTACGATATCGATCCAAATCTGACAGCGGCTGAAAACGAAGCCCTGCAGGAAGACTACACTTGGCGAAGGAATACACTCTTCCTTGTCTCGGCGCTCGGTATGGCCTGTCTGGTCGCAGGGGGTCTTATCACGTCTGTGCTTGTCGTCAGAGTCATGTGTCTACATGATGAAGAGGCAGGACCTCCGAAATTATCACCTTATTGGCCTTTCCCTTCACAGTACGACAGTGATACAACTTTACATGACGAATCTTCCAAGGGAAGCCCAAACCACAGCAAAGACACAGCTGTTGACCAGGACGGTCTCCTGAATGCTGACTACCTACAGGCCAACTCGACCAACTATGGTAGTACTAGCAGTGACCCGCCTCGGTGATCTCTTTGACAATAATAAAACAAGACGCAGTTCCGTGCAGTAGTATTACTTAAGTTATCACAAAGTTATCATTTTGAACTGCCATTTTAAGTATTAATCACTTGAACTCATATTGCTGCTTTGATCAGTGTGTGGGAAAAAATATACATAGGCCTATGACTAAAACTATGCGGCTTAAACAGCGGATTCACATTGCTAACGTATGAGGGATTTTGCCTAAAATAAAGAGTAGATAGCGTTTTTAGTACTTAAACATTGAAATGCTCTAACTTAAAGCGCTTTGACTTCCTGACACGCCATAACTAACCAAAATACCCTTTGGTACTGACAGAGCAAAGCCTGTAGCATACCAACAAGATCTACCACTGCCTCTAGTCAGGTGCTGCTAAGTTTAACGCCTGAGTTAAACGATAAGGCAAACTCGAAATAAAAGTGAAGACAGAAATTTAAGCAAGAGTCTTGGAGGAACCGGACTGAACCGCCGTTTTTATTCTAGTGTCTACATATTACTTCGCAGTGTTGAGGTTCTTCAGAACGGATTTGTGGATCAACCTTCGAGGAAAGAAGGAGATGATGAAGATGTATTTATTACAAGATTCTTTATTGTTTGTTTTTAGTGTAACCTAAAATCCGTTTTCTGTTTTTCATTTTATAAAAAAATGTATATTTTTGTTTTACTTTTTAATTTGGATTTCTTTGCCTCCTCAATTCCTATTTGCCTTTCTGCAATCGTTACCATGGCGTATTTTCCTTTACTTCTCCACTTAGTGAAGATGTGGGAGGCAAGGGGTGATAGTGGATAAGGGACAGAATACATTTTTTTAAATATTGTGTGAAAGTGCTTGTAGTTGCCAATAGGTTTTAAACATAGATTTCGACTTGGTTACGTAGCCTAAGTTTTTAAAATATTATTGTAAATGTTTCTAATTCGTATCATGATGTTGCTTGAAATTTTTAGTAATTAGCATTTACGTTTTTCTTAGCTTGTAGTTGTTGGCTATTGTGTCCCACCCTAATACTAGTGGTCTTACAAGTTGAGATTGTGGGATTACCAACCGCCAGATGCATAAATTTTTACTTCTATTTTAAGCTTTATAACCATAACAATGGTTGTAAGATTTCAAGTTCTCTTTATTCGACCTCAAGACTTATTGGTTTTTTGGTTTTTTTAAAGATTTGTAGAGATTATTCCTGACATAGTTTAACACAAGGCTTTTTCCTTTTCATGGATAGTGTAATGAGAAGAAAAAAAAAACTTTGTTGGAGTAGTAATTTCTCATAATCAGGACGTTTGCAAATATTTGTCCCTCATTCTCCACAGTATTTGCAATAAAGCATAGGGTGTTATTCATCCGATATTTTGTATTGTTTGTTATCCTAACGAAAAAAAAAGGATCATTACATTTTGAATGAGACCAACTGGTTCCATTTGAATTGTAGTTATTTGTGTTAAGCGTTATGCCTGAAAGTTTTATAGTGTATATTATCTTCAATAAAAACCCAAATCTTATGCTCTAGGAGATATTGAAAGAAAGCTATTAATATGATATTTTGTGAGCAGTCTGTTTGTCATGCTCTCCAGTTGAGCTATTTTTGCGCCCTAAACAATTTATCCTACTATAATAAGAGTAGGATTCCAACCTGTCACCATCAAAATAATCTAAATGCTTGGACTAAAAATTCTGAGAAAATAACACAATGCCTAATTACTAGGCCTAAGACTCAGTTACATGTGTATGTTTATAACTGTCAATAACAATTGGTTTACTTTAACAGTTTCATAAAAATTTCTTGGCCCCCCTAGGCTTTAATTCTCCTCTCTGCCAACCATTTTGTGCGAACCTACACCAAAATACCAAGCAAGCTTTTTAAAGACCAGAAGCAAACAAAAAATGTAGTTCCTCAATTTTCTGTTGATTTGTGATCAGTACTTGCCGATAGATCTAGATCTAGATTATTATAACTATAAATTATACTTGGTGTATTTTAAGGGGAAAAAAGGGGGGGGGGTAAATGATCGCTTTGATTAAGTAGATCTTAATCAGTCGTTCTGCTGGCTTGGCCCTCACATCAAAACAATATATATGGCATTTCTTCACACAAAATAATCTGGCACCGAATGGCATAAATTACGAAACTTACCAAGACAAAGACCACAGATAGCGAAAAAAAAGCCACCACAAATAGGCCCCTAATACAAAAGCTGTTTTAAAATTCGGTTTCTGTTTTGGATTATAAATGAACCTCTATAAATGTATCAGGTCCTTTTAACGCCAGAACCTATTTTCAATTTATATATAAATCTTGCACACGAAAAGGTGTTCAAACAAAGAATTTAGTGCTATATTTTGTAGGAAATCTGTTTGTAATAACCTGTAGATGAGCTCGTGTTTGCGTTCTATAAACAAATTTTATATGATTTTATAAAAATTAAAATGTTTTAAAATTCTCCCTTTTTTTGTTTTAAATTGGATAAAATACGTCTAAAACTATTTCAAACCATTTGGAAAAAATGTTAAGAGATTCTTTATACCTAAAAATATTTTTATGCCATCTATTTTTCATTTTCTACCTAGCGATCTAGTGAGAATAAGACTTATGTTAAAGGCAGCGCAGAGCGGTAATTAATCGTTAAAGGCGTATTTCTTTCATTATAGCTTTTAAGAAAGAGTTTTGAAACGATTTATCAAAAGGCAATGAAACCCACGGGCCTTTTCCTTCAAACTTATTTTCAACTACAATCAGGACATTAAGACGGCTCATTTAAATACTAAATTGCATTAAAAACGCAACACATTATGTAATCTCATTACAAAAAACTCATTTCAGTAGGTTTTGTCTGAGTTATTTCACTACTAATTTGATTTTATATAGACGCTGTATTTTCAATTTGTTCACGAAACAAATGAAAAATATTTGGACATCTAAAACTTCAATTCCTAATTCGATGAAAATGTCATACTCTTAAGTAAAACAAGCTAATCTATAGTTACAATTAATACTGTTTTTTACTCTATATCTGTTTTGGATTTTAAATAGACTTCCAATAACTTATCAGATCATTTTGATATTCAGAAGTAGTAGTGATATATTAGCAGTAAAGAGACAAGATTACAAACTAATAGTAGTAGTAGAGTAGTAGTAGAAGTAGTAGTAGTAGTAGTAGTAGTAATAGCAGCAGCTGTAGTAGGAGTAGTAGTAGTAGTAGTAGTAGTAGTAGTAGTAGTAGTAGTAGTAGTAGTAGTAGTAGTAGTAGTTGTAGTAGTAGTAGTAGTAGTAGTAGTAGTAGTAGTAGTAGTAGTAGAACGAGGGGAAGGAAGAAGAAGGAGGAGGTAGAGAAAAAGAAGAAGAAGAAGAAGAAAGAGGCATTGTTGTAAAGTGGTGATGGTTATGGTGGCTACTAGAAAGATAATGATGAGGATGTTTATACACATTTTCCCTCCATATCTATCTGCTTTTTTTGACCACCTCTTCGTCACTCTCTAACAGTTACTTTCCTTTCATTTCTGTTGCTCTAGTTGTCATTTTCTCTCTCTCTCTCTCTTATTACTCTTTTTCTCCACTACCACTACCAGTAATTGGCCTCTGTGTATCAGGAAACTTTTTCATAACGAATTCCAACCTTCACTTCCTAGTGCATCAAGCTCTCTCGCCAAATGATTGGTGAGGTAAATAGACCAGCCTCAGTAAGCCTACATACATTATTGATTGAAAGCCACCTGGTCTTTGTCTTCCCTATGATTGTAATAACAGTAACCCCAACTCTATAATCACATACACACAACAGTACACACGGTGGATCTAGACATTTGCGTCTTAACGCACTACTCTTGTGACAATAACCTTTCATTTCTTGCTTCATTTTACTAATCTATATTAAGGCTAAGGAAGGGCTCTTTTTCGTCTTTATTGTTCTTTATCCATCATTTTCTCCACATTTCACCCCCTCGTCGTCTGGATCTACTTGTACTTGCTACTTATTGTCAATGTCATAACTTTTGCCACTACTACTACTACTACTACTACTACTACTACTACTACTACATGCACTACTGCGACTACTACCACTGCTATTACTACGAGTACTACCGAATTACTACTGCATTACTTCTGTAGCATGTCAACAACCTTCCTCTTGCCTTCCAATTAGTCAATAAATTTTCTAATCGCAAGTGTAGCTTTTTTATACATTATTACTGAAGATGAAACAAATACACCCAATTCAAACTCCCCTCAATTTTACGCTATCATTAAATCGATTTTTTTAATAAGTAAAACTGTAAGATACGATCCCCCTAACTATTCCACCTAGGCTTGTCCAAACCGTATCGCCTAAGTCGTTAATCACCGACTAGTGCCTGGCCTTGCACATCGGCTGGCTGTGACGTCTGATTCCCAAACAGGCTGTGAGATTAGGTGGAACCAGTCCAGACCCTTCCATTGTCTCGATGCCAGGCAATAAGCTTGGTCCCACAATGTGGCTTTGACTTAGGTAGAGAGAGGCCCTATTGTTGTGGAGTCAATATATTGAGTGCTATAGTTCATTCGGCTCCTAAAAGCTTATTGGCTGCCTATAATGTCGCAACTACAGGCTTTGAGCGAACTGCTGAATACGTAGGCTTACATGTTTTTGAGATTTCTTTGATTTTGCCGTGGAGTATTAATTTTTACTCTTTTGGACCGCGCAGATTCTTGATATTTGTGCCTATAGATTGGATTAGGTAAGAATTGTGGGCCAATAGGGCATTTTAATAGAGAAGGCCCATTGTTGTGTTGTTTCTAGTCGCAACGATAGGCTTCATGATTTGGTTTACTTAACTTGACCGTGCTAGGTCAGCGAGAGACACACCAACTTACTCGAGACCTACATACCAATCTGCTGAAAACTTTGGTTACGTTTTGCATTCCATGATAATATTATCATTATTTTTTTTTAAAAAAGAGGTAAAGTAACATATTATATTGTTATATTTTGCAGCCAAGAATATAACCTAAATATAAAGAATAAGAGAACAAGTCAAGGATTTTGAAAAATCCTTAGAGTAAGCAGGTGATGGTTTATGATTATAGCCTATTATCATCGTTCTCTCTCTCTCTCTCTCTCTCTCTCTCTCTCACTCTCTCTGTCTCTCTCCCTCTTTTCCCTCGAGATGCTTATCTCCATACTGGTATATGTATATAAATCTTGCAGGTTGTAGGAAAGCAGTGAAAACAGAGGTTGTGGTGTACTTCGTTCTCAGCGCACTTATCTAATAACAACCATCTATATGACCATAATACAAACCCATTATATAAAATTAAACAGATTTGAAATTTAGGACACGTAGGCCTAGTCAAAGAATTAGATTGAGGATACTTTTTGAAGGGAAGTACGTTACAGTCGCAGATATTATATAATAATAAACGAAACAAACATTTCGAGAAGATCTTCTTATCTGGATCTAGCTCTGGACTACAATCGTGGATCCTCTCTAATTTGTGTCCCGTAATGACTTGCAAAAAAGCAGTCTTTCTTGCTTTGTTATGAATCTCATTATCCTTTCATTAAGACAGCAGAAAAAGGGTTTGTGGCCATTTCTGAAATCTGATTTTCTACATTTTCTTTAAAAAAATACGAGTTGGGTCAAAAAAGAGAAGTACATGTATAATGATATTGGTAAGGTTTAGTAGTACCATACAGTCTAAATTTAAAGTTATTAGTTTATAAAAGATCCTTTGGAAGGTAATAAAAAATCAGATTTACAACCTATCACTCCTTGCAACAAGAAAAAATCTCTATCGTATCATGCGTTGTGACTGAAGAAGGCAGTAAAATAAAGCCGAAACGCCTTTATGTATAATTTTTTATTGTGCTGTCTTTTTTTCTTGTTGCACGGTTGTAAATCTGCTTTTTTTGTTACCTTTTATTTAGATACTGTAGTACAGATTTGCACACATTCTTTTTGCATCCCTGTCTACTTTACAAGTATACTTCAAGTGATCTGACCTTTACGTTATTTAAAAGATCCTTTGGTCGACGTGTAGATCCAGGTGTTAGTTACAGGTAATAATTTCTCATCTCACTGACTTTACCCTTGGAGTTTTGAGATAGTTGTGTCTGTAGATTGTTCTAAAAGTAAAATAGCCATTATGTCACAATTCATAAGAAGGCATTTTTAACCAAACTGACCCATAAATATTTAAATCCTACCTAAACTTAAACGAATCCAAAATTAAAATTTCCACGTTCACAAAGTTAGATTCTTCCGGCTCTCTTTTTTCTGTTTACATGTTTTTTTCTCTTTCTTTTTGGATCTCCCAAGGCCCCTATGTTTAGTTTTTATCCACCACGCCTGTTATATTTACGACTGACAAGAAACATTATCTATAATAACCAAGTTGTTAATCTTTCCCTTTCAGTTCAGCTTTTATAAACTATTCTCTCTCTCTCTCTCTCTCTCTCTCTCTCTCTCTCTCTCTCCTCTGTAGCTCTTTCTTATTCTCTTCCTCTCCCTACGATTTCCATTAACAGTGTCTTTTTTCATGCCAACAAGAAAAAATATATACCTTCAAACTGACTTAGACAAAAAAAACTTTATTGTTATTCCTAGAATGATAGTGTAATATGTAATTTATTTTTGTATTAAAAACATCTACCAATAATGTGGAGATTTATTGATTTTCCGAATTGACATAGATTCACCGCTTAGCAACCTCCTGAAATCAGGCTTAAAATGTTTTATTCTTATTCTATCTTTTATTCTGTAGATAATAATCTGTATCTCCTCCCGTCTTGACGTTTACCCTTCTATCTAATTATGATAATCTTTTTTTTCACTATAGGCAATTATGTTCATCTATCTATCTATC
>BMAT01013544.1:15375-25985 GCA_019649035.1 Elysia marginata | reverse complement strand
AAAAAAATATAAACGACAGAGTAGCGAGCAATTGCAAACACTAGCTTTCTATATAAATGTTTTAGAGGTTATTGTGGTAGCAAGTAAAAAATAGCGCCTAGGTGTTTACAGTTATTATAGCTGAGGCCATCAAAGCCGTTCAGATTGGATTGGTTTCTGTGCTTATCTTGTGTGCTTAGTATGATGATGTAAATATTATTGAGTTTCCATACAGACTGAAGAATTATGTCCATTCTCGGTGTTTAGCACGAGGAGAGAAACTAAGAGTCTTAAAACTATCTTATTTCGACTTTAATCAATTAATGTAATTACTGTAGACATACGATGCATGTCGTGTATTTTTAAACTAGGCACAGAGGCGTTGCGCCATTTTTTTAAATTTTGATTGGGCTTAAGAAAGTAGTTCCTCTCAGTTTTTTATAAAAAGATTACACGATTTGTCCCAAAATAAATGTCAACTTATCTTGAAACTTTTAGTTTAGATACTTCACGGGCTAAGAAAAACATTTAGTACCTAAACCATTTTTATGCATACCGTAATCAATCATATTGACCACACGCCTTTTTTGCCGGCTATCACTTTTTAGGATTACAGTCTCTACAGCAGCGGCTGCAATACTGAGAGACTCCAGATAGCAGGAAAAAACAACTAGCAATAATAATACATTATACACTTAGAATAAAAACAAAAAAAGAGCATTGTAGAGTACAACAATTTAAAATCATCCACAGATCAAAACAATATAAAATATTGAGCATCATTGAACAACGAAACACCATTTCATCATACAGATTGCATTGGTTTGTTGAAGATAGGCCTAGCTTTGGCACTTGCATATAATTATTATCATTATAAATAAATATACCTAGTACCATAGTTATTACATCACATAAAATAAGTTATCTTTTATTGCTTTTATCATTTAACATGGCAGGTGTGTAAATTGTACGCAAACTCTGCTTCGATATAATTCTTTTAAAATGTACAGCAACAAGGTTAAGACACATTGGTTTTGGTTCTATAACGAGAGAAAACCATCATTATCTTTTTGTCTCCTTAATATTATACACGAGAAAAATCAGACACATAAAACATCGTTTCTGTAATTATTATTTCATATTTTTTATGGATTTCATACTTAATACATCAGAGAACCATAATGCACACTTAATCTACCCTTAAAACACGGCAACTGTAATACATTAACAGACATTTGTTTTTTTTTAAACAGCCACAATAGTTCAAAGTTTAAGTTGAGTTCAATCTTAAATGGACTATCTCAACATTCACTTTCCATGAACAGAAATTTTAGTAATGGAAGTGGATCAATGTAAATATATTTGAAGGGTTGAGGGAATGTTCAAGGTGTTCTTGGAATCGCTTTTAACCGAATATCTTTTTCTGTAATCGTAAAAACTGATTTAAAGAAACATTATTTTTTTAATCTTAAAACGACTTCAATACTAAAACGAATCAAGAAGAGATGGCTGTTTTCTTTATCAATCATTCTTTTCAATCGAGTATTTGGACACTTCATGTGTATACGTTTAAACAACAGTCAGAGTTTTACCTAAGATGCTAATCTATTAATAACCTGCATAAGTTTCAATCTTCTCCCCATCCTATCCTTTTTGGTTAGCAAGATCAGTAAGAACTCAATTTGGGGGGGGGGGGGTATTGTTTACTATTTCAGTGTACATATTAACTAAATTTGCCCTCCTTAAAATATATTTTCCTCTACTTTACCCTATAAATTAAATCACTGTTGTTAAATTGAAGAGAGAAACTGAAAGGAAATGTTGACAAAAATAATAATTACAATAATTTCAAAAGACGCAAAATATAATAGTTAATGGCAAGATCGTAAGCTCTAGGTATTTAAATTGTATTAAAATCTTTTAAGGCTGTGACCACAGTAATAACTAGTACATGTACATGCAAGTCAAGTCAGCCTGGTGGTCATTTCACGTGACGTGTTTGTACGCCGTGCTCAGGCTAGGAATCTGTGACGAACCGGTTCAACGGATGTCATCGTTTTTGCTTTCACATGGTGAGGCGCTCGTGTGAAAGCCTGAAAGGGTAACTATGTGGTATGAAGGTTAGGACTTTTTCAAAGTCTCTGGTACTAAACCGTGCTTGACTTTAAAATGGCAAGAGCGTCATAATCTGAAACGACCAGGGCCAAGCAGTTCAAACTTTACAATGTAACGAGATCTATATTATTCATCGTAACGAAGTTAGACATTGTTCTAGTCTAGTTCCTTAGTTATGCTTGTACAATGTAGACCTAGATTAAGGCTACGCTTGTTTTCTTAATGGAATGTGTTAAGCATTCGTAGTTATAAGTAACTTACGGATTTCATAACTCTTTAAAATCTAGAATGATCGCCTATTATTAGTTTTGTAGATCTAGTCTTCTGGATTTATCTAGATTACTATCTTCCGGTTAATTTACATAATGTTTGATGACCGGCGACCTATTTTTAACTTGGCTCGCGATTGGGTGTCCCTGCCGTATTAGGCCACGCCTTTCTCATCTTTCTTGTAAAGGGTCGAATTTTCGAGCAATAACTAGAGCTTGTGTGCTGTTTTGCTTATAAATAGAGCTCGCGTGGTTGAAAAAAAAGAGAGTGGAGAGATACTCGGAGAAGACTGAGAGGATACAATACTGGACGAAGAGAGAGTGAGCAGTTTTCTGCAAAAGTTAGATCTACGATTTGTTTATGCTGGATATTGGCAATTCCTCTGTTATTATTTTCGACTGCTGCAGGATGTAAATACTGTTTCGTGTTGATTTCTTCATTTTAAGTTGAATAAACTTATTTTCTACGTTCTTCATACGACTTTTCACGTTTTCAAGATTTAAAAAGAACTCACAGGTCTCGCATCAGGAGTTGTATTCGTTTACTCGATTATTATTTCTGGTGTTTGTGACATTCATTTTGGTGCAAATTAAAAGCTTGCTTACAACACGTTGAAGAAACAAAAGGGTTTAGAGATATCTTCAATTTGGACTGCTTGGCTTGTTATTTGGACATCTTTGGTTTTGCCCAAATTCAATTAAATTAACTATCAAATCAGCCAAAAAATTTAAAAACCCGAAGTATGAGTGTTTTACTGATCGATTATATTAAATCGCAAATTAAAGCTAATTAAGTAGTTGAATTAACCGGCCAGGTTAATCAAAACTCATTGCGAAATCTTGGGATTGAGGCATCAACTTTCAGGAATAAGGCTGACATGCACTGCGATAGTATAAGCTCCAACTCATGTGAAATTTCAAATAAATGGAAATGACATAAGTTTAAAAGTTTGTGTCCATTCAATGGCTGGCACAATACTGGGTGAATAATGTGTCCATTTTGACGATGAATTTCTAAACCTACAGTACTAATCATCATGCCGGCCTCAAATACCTGTGCTACTTGAGCAACAGATCAAATAGCCACATTCGTAAACAAAATTTTTCAAACGCTGCGCCTTTTAATCGATATGTCTTGGTGAGTTTTAAGATGAGTTAAACCAAAATCAAATATAAAAACCCTTATTCATTTTAGAGTTCACACGGCAGTATGAAATTTTTGGAATACATGTGATAATCTGGTCAGGTTCATGTAATTGGCCTGTACTTTAAACCATCCTTATTCCCTTCCTTCATAGTTATATCAAATTGGTATACTTATATTGTTGTCTCTTACGTAAAAAATTGACTTGACCAACAAAACAAAATAAATGCTTATTTTGATTAAAAAGTCTTCTTAGATATATAAAAGAAACATTTTTATCGTGGGACCCATTAATTATTTCTTACATCTAAGATCTGGGTCAAACAGTTCGACGTGGATCTTGCGGATTTCCTCAGGTGAGTTCCTGTGTCCACTGATGCGACCTTTGAAATTACAGCCCGTTGGATCAATCTTCTGGGCTGAAAACTCTGACTCTGATACCCTGGGCACGGAGGCCTTGTCTGCCAGGATACCTGTGAGATACACGTCCTCCAGGAACAGGGAACGTACGTAGAACGACTCTACGTAAAGCCGCATCGCCGCAGTGGTTGTCATGGCGTAAGCTGTACCGGAGACATAATTCGGGTATTTTTTCTGGCGGTATTCGCTTGGGGGCATGAACCACTTGTGCCCTTTGGTGCGAAATGGTTTAGAGTCTGGATGCAATGTTCCCATAATAAAAAGAGGTCCCTTCTCGAATTGAGTTCTTAACTTGGACAACAGGCGGTGAACGTTGATGTACATGTCATCATCCGCTTTCAGTACAAACGTTGATTCTTGACAGTAGAGGCTAGCCCACTTCACCAAGGCAATTGACTTGAGACTGAGGTTTCTGTAGGCGTCTATGAACGTCTCTTGCACGATGTCTCCGTGTTTCTGAGCTTCTGATTTCACCCGCTCCTGAATGCCTTTATCTCTTGTTCTGCCCAGAAAGAAGAGAAGGACAGCTTTGTTGTTGGGATCTGCGGCGTACTGTCCCCACGTCTGTCGAATTGTATGGCGCTGCGTGAAACTGGGCAAAGATGAGAGAGGGTGGGTAATGGTTTTATTTATCTTTCTTAATTTAATTTAATATAGTTCGGGAAGGGTTTGAGAGTTTAATTGTAGAGAAAAGCCCTATAAAATGGAGGTGTACATCTGCTACCTCTTGAGAACAATACATTGTAGCAAAAAACAAAGTATTCGTTGAAATGTTATAGTTTCACATATTATCTCAAATATTATTTTTTGAATTAAGGCAAGAAAAAGGAGGGGCTTTTATTTTAGCCTACAACTTTATACAATGCATTTTTGTTCGGTTATCATATTGCTAGTTGGGATATACCCGACCTGGTCGAGCAATAGAGTTATAGACTGGGCTGTGCCTTTCTTTTCTTTATGTCCTTATGTACCTGCATTGTATCAGTCCAACTTTGAACACATCAATTTGCATCTTATTACAATTTGTCCTTTTCTTTCCCAATCCTCACTCTGTCCATGACGTTCTTAAGACCCCCCCCAAAAAAAAAAAAAAAATCATCTTCTTCATATACTTTTATCTTTCCCTTTTAATGTTTTCACATCCTCTTGATGCTATACTTTATAACCTACAATTATACGGTTTTTTCCATCACTTTCAATTATGACGAAGTATGTCGGTCTTCACCTCCTGAAAATTGAAAGAAAATATCTCACGTACAGCCGAAAACGAAAAAAAATTCACGCCAAATCTGGGCTAGATATAGCTTAAATCTAGACTCTATGTTTTTTTTAAAGTCCTCTGCATCTAAAACTTAGATTATTTACAATAAAATCCAGATCAAAGTCAAGTTTTTAGCCACCTAATCTAGATTGTAGATGTGGATCTAATCTCTCAAAACCATTTCTCTGTCAAAAGCTGTGCTCATGCCATCCAACACCCTTATCCTCCAAAAAAAATCAGCTTCTCGTAGTCTTTTTTTTCTGTTTCCCTATTAGGCTATTGTTTTATCCTCCTCTTAATGATTTCTAAAGCTATGTCAAGTTTTTAGAAACTCTATCTAGGTTGTAGATCTCAATCTAACCTACATTGAACGACAAACTTGGGAAGCCAGCAAACTATGATTTAATTATGGGTGTTATTCCGCATTCCTATCTTCTGTATGGAAACGAAAGTTTGTTTAGAAGTCTTAGAAACGGCGGATTGTAAAATTCTGAGCTGCTTCCTGATAAAACAATATAAAATAAAAAAAACATTGAAGGATGTAGAATGTGGCGAGCACTTTTTACCATAGATATTGTATCCTACAAAATTTAAAGTTATATGGTTCAGAGGTTCAGGAGTTTTACGAAATAAAAATTTCAAATATGTGTAGTAGGCCTTTAGTATAGATTGCCGCAGTTAGTGTTATTGGTTTTGTTGATGTTTATGTCGGTGAAGTTTATGTTATTGTTTTTGTTGTCGTTGCCATCGTTGGTGGTGTTGTTGTTGTCGTTGTGGTCGTCGTTGTTTGCATGTTTGGGGCAGGATGGCGAGACATTCTGATGTTAAGTTCTGCAATGTAATGTTGTAAAAGGTAATAAAAGCTAAAATCGCAGCGAACATTAAAAATTGTGTATATTTCATTTCAAAGAACGTTGTTCATACAATTACAATGTTTCTTAAGCATACTCTTTCCAAAAACTTTATGTATTAAGCGATGTTTTGTAACACTCGACTTCCTCCTTAAATCACCACAGACAACTGGTATGAATTATGTGCAAAACACTTGTCTACCCCTTATTGACTTTTCGTCTTGAGATATTGACAAACCAATGCCATGCAGTTTATCAGCAACATATACGCTGAGCTAATACTCTTATACAGATGCCTAAAGTAACTTTTGTTTTTTTTTGTTGTTTTTTTTTTCAGTTTGTAGTTTTACTACCAACATAAAGAAAGAAGCATTTATATAAGTTTTTAAATTTTTCGCCTTTTTGAAAGTCAATTTTAGTTCCCCTTATCCGATATCTACCTCACATCATACTTTGAATGTGCAGCATCGAGGATAATTCGTTAATCAAATTAACTATAGCATCGTCTATCTTAATAGTCCATCAGTATCGTTAACCTAACACAGAAAAGTTACAAATAATTTAGACTAGTTGGCGCTAATCCGACATACAAACTAGACCTGGAGATGAAAAAAAAATACAAATTGGACCAGTTAAATATCGATACTGTACTATGTTCGATACCGTAATGGTTTGTACCATGACACCAGTTGTATTATTTGTGTCCAGTGCCCGTGACTTGAAAAAAAAATGCAAGTACCGGTAATAAGTTGTAGCGAGAACACTTGCTCAGTGTTTCAAATTGCAGGAAGTCATGTTTGGTGTGTAACATCGGTTACATAAGTTGTATTGTATATAATCTAAATTCATTTTCCAACCGTCATTCTATCAGTAAACCTGCAGAGCACGACTACCAACAGGGACAAACCTGCCATTGTGTTTAAAAATAATGGGGTTTTTTCAATTCAACATTCTTCTACAACGTCCAAAACTTGGAGATGCATAAATAGGTAATGCAAAGCAATAATAACGACGTACTTGGATGCTCAAGATATTATCCATTTTAAGTTGGAAGATACACACAATACAGGTGAAGAAAGGCAAAGCGGCACGCATTGCCCAAAACGTCTAAGCACCGTGCTGAAGATGAAATTTCAAGACACTAGAAATTCATTATAAGAGAAATGGGCAACGTAGAAAATGTGGAGGAAATGAGGCGTCCAATGTGGCGACAAAGGCGACTTCACCGCCCAAGGCTGCCAAGAAGCAGGAAAAAAGCACTTACGTGTCTGCAACAATTTCACGGATCCCCAATAAGAATAACGACCGATGACGAAACCGAACTCATCATGTTTGAAATACAAGAGGACCTTGGTCATATCGCCGATTTCTCTAAACAGCTTGGAGATTGAACTTTTAAAAACCGTTTTAATTGCTTTATCCCCAACATCTTATCCTGCTCAAAATCCTTACTTCCACCTCCTTGTGGTGAGCAGTGGGAACAAAAGCAGTGCAAACTTTTACAGCAGGAGTTTTGGCTGTGTTTTTGGCACACGGAGAAGGCAATTTTGGGATTCGATTATTTATAAGAAATAATCAAGCAATATTTTACAAGTCCAGTTTGTAGGTGAAAACGATCTGGTCCAATTTGTATGTTTTTATGGCTGGTGTAATTTGACTTCTACCAACAGAAACGTTTTGGCATTAAAGGTGGTAAGTTTGAAAAAGTCTACCACCATTTCTGAGATGGCTTGGGAAAGGCAGTGAATACAGTAAAAATTGGCGGAAAGGAGCATTAAAGGGTAGAAACTAATATGGGTGCTACATATTATTTAGAGGTTTATGAAAATAATCTCAGAACAGCAAAATGATTGAAGGGTTGGAAGAAAGTAAAGTCTTGTTCCAGGCAGAAAAGGTCATGGGGAGGGCATGAGAGAGCTTGGTAATCTATATAAAAACGTACCTGTCTATTCTCGAAGGTACCCCAAACATGATCTCGATTGACCGGGACGTGCACGCCTCTGGGGCGTTGTGGATGTAGCCAAAGGGATGAGTGTTTACCACCCGTCGTGAATGCACTGCCGTTGCCACTCGGGACTTGAATCTGGCTAGGATGGCCTCAAGGACCGGACTGTCTTTCCCGTCGCTGACAGAGCCGTTCTGTGAAGAACGCTGAGCCTTTGCGTCAGCGACTGGCGAGGCAGACACATGACGTGGTGCTGATGCGGTTCTCGACACGTTTCGGAAGACTTCTCGCAACACTGTCAGCTTCTTCGCAGGCGCTGCGGAGCCGGTTCGAAGAGCGGTCATTGTGGAGTATACAGCGACCGACAGAATCGCGATGGCGAGAAGGGCGTTGCGGGGTGAGCTCAGGCGGGCACAACATTCAAACTTGCGCCTAAAGAGACAGGAGTACAACATGCAGTGACAGTATAATTTTTGAATTATAAACGTGTCTAGTTAAAGGCTTTTATATAAATTAGACTTTTACTGGGAATAAGATGTGCTGGAGCACAGTGATTGGCTCTGTTTGCTCCGTAACAGTGTGCTGCGGACAATTTGCATAGCAATGTTGGTCAAATTTAACACCTCACAAAAAGATCGGAGGGCGGAAAAACACATTTTCACCTTAGCAAAGGGCTGAGAAAATGAGGTTTTTTTTTAAGCAGAGGCTAAACACGAGTGAATACAATCATTTTGATCTACAAGGTTAGCTTATTAAATAAAAGACATATCATTTCAGCCAGATTTTCATGCTTTGAGGTACAAATTTATCCTCTCTGCGTGTTCATTTGTTAAATCAGATCGTCGCCTCAGTTTACGTACTGTTCTATATCAAAATCACACAAAAATTGGAGCTGCAGTTTTAATACACCTTAAGTACCATAGTTAGTCTTGACGCAAGAGCAAATGTAGAAGTTTTCTACTTTAGAGGTTTTCTATGTCCAGCTTTTCAATTTTTTTCTTAATTCATAGTTATGTCTAAAAACTTTGGCGGGTCAACTTTGGAAGGCTTTATCTTACAAATTTTATAAACTATCCATTGTCTGTGGTCATACACTCCAGTGTATAAGCTGATAAAAAGTATAAGGATTAGGACGCAAAACCCCGAAATGATGGCCTTTTCTCATCATTTTGAAAATGGCATGTCTTACCGTTTGTCACGGAACCTTTGCTAAGAAATACATGTACATAATTATTTCATCACAATTGTTTTACTGTAAGTAGGACAAAACTTATAAATAAGCATGCTTGGTTATATTTTATGAGAATAGAATAATACACACATTTATTTATAAACATGCCAATATCATAACAAGGTGAAGAGCATCGAGAGAAAGAAAGAGTGGTTGTTGTTTTGCTGCTGTAATGATAATGTTAATAAAATAATTATGTCGGAGGGGAAGAAGAAGCAGATTATGATGATGATGATGATCATTATGATGGTGATGATGATGATTGTCATGTTGCAGACGTATGCAAATGACGTCATTTTAACTTTAACTTCTAACGTCGATATATGATTTTAAAATAGTGCAAGTTAGCTAGTGTGACCACGAAAAGGTGAGCGAACTCGGGCTTAAGCCAAGCCTTAATGAGGCCTAGAAAGCGAGCCTAGAAAGTCAGTCTCGAACTCGCTGCCAACGAGAAAGCAAAAAAAAAAAAAAGCTGTTAGAAAGTCTCTCCTTATAATGTATATTTTAAGTCAACTAAAGCTATGAAATTGTACTAAGGAAGATATATATAAATAACAGTCATATCAGAAGATGATTTCTACCAGACGAAGGTTCGTAATATTTCTACAGTTTAGGTTTCTTATTGTTTTATTTAATGTCTCACATTTTATTAGGTTTGTACGATAACTGTAACTGACAAAAGTATAGTATTTTGTAACGCCTTGTCCAATCTTGACGTATATATGTACACCTTTCATATTTATGATGTAGATGATTTGTTCACACCATTTTGATTGCTTTTCTTGGCAGGGTCCATATATACTAAACTGCAGACGAAAAGCTTTTGTGCAAATAAAACTGTTGGATTTTACTCCTGGGTCTTATTTACAATTCCATTGATACTACAAGTCAACTAAAGCTATGAAATTGTACTGAGGAAGATATATACATAACAGTCATATCAGAAGAAGATTTCTACCAGACGAAGGTTCGTAATATTTCAACAGTTTAGGTTTCTTGTTGTTAAATTAATGTCTCACATTTTATACGATAACTGTAACTGACAAAAGTATAGTATTTTGTAACGCCTTGTCCAATCTTGACGTACATATATATATATATATATATATATTGTGACAATTATTTTATACATTCAATATACTAGAGTTGTTAATCTGGTTAAATTTGCTGTATATTTATATTCAGAATGTACACCTTTCATATTTATGATGTAGATGATTTGTTCACACCATTTTGATTGCTTTTCTTAGCAGGGTCCATATATATACTAAACTGCAGACGAAAAGCTTTTGTGCAAAAAAAACTGTTGGATTTTACTCCTGGGTCTTATTTACAATTCCATTGATACTACAACGTTCTTGTCTACGACAATGACGATAATGATGATGATGATGA
>BMAT01013544.1:0-11061 GCA_019649035.1 Elysia marginata | reverse complement strand
TTGACTGTGTTTCGGAATATTGAAGGTATCATTCCATGTGACTGTTTTCAAAAGTCCGATTATAATGAATGATGAATACTACTCTTAAGGAAACGGCCAGCGAAACGCACCGTATCTTTATTTTCCGAGACAACGCACCACCACTCAGAGCGGCGACTGTAGACCAATGTGGGTTTAAATTTCTACCACATCCTGTATCTTCACCCGACTTCGCCACATCAGACTTTTTTTTTCTTTATGCCCCTTTATAAAGTAAATATTGGTGCGTATGTATGTGTAAACAATTTGAGCCTTCATAAACCATCTTAAAATTTTTAAAACCAGCTTCAAAATCGACTTTTTTGTAATTCACGAAGAAATTTGAAGTTTTTGAAATCAGAATGTAACATTGTAGTTTCAATGCACAGCCGGGAATAAGAGAATTGACATCAATAGCTTTACCAATATGCAATTAAAAGCAGAGATGTTGAAAAGTGTACATCTGCTCTAAATAATCACTTGATTTTCCTTGCCAGGGTCAATTTAAATTTAAACTTATGAGATCTATATCCTCCGTTTTTTTTAAAATTGCAATTGCTTATATTTTTTTTGAGAAAATGTCTTTCCACTTTGTAGCATATAGTCGAGAAAAAATTGTTTTGGACATAGACTTTGCGACCGGCTCTGTGGCCTTGCGCTCAGAGATCGGGAGGTGCGGGGTTCGATCCCCGGCCGAGTCAAACCAAGGACTTTAAAATTGGTATAAGTAGCTTATCTGGTGTCTGGCATTATGAATTTAGTGCTAAGTTTGGTCGGCCCGGTGTCAGGATAATGTGACTGGGTGTGGTGTATGCAAGCGCTCCTTACATCACAATGTGGCAGCACGCTTTTAATTGTCCCAAGCGCCATCTCTAACATAACCTTCTAGTTGAAAAGAGACGTTAAAATTCAAACAACCAACCAACCATAGACTTTGCAATTGATACCAACAGCTAGCTACCTAGATGAAAAGATCTATAGGTTGGTCGATAGTTAAATTGCTAAATTGTAAGAAATATCTCATACCTGTATAGGTTTCAGATATCGGTACTAAACTTTAACAGCGGCGCAGTTTTTTTTAATACCTCAGATTATTTTTCAGTTTAGTTGAAACGAATCCAGGTTGGTGACAAAATACCGACACACACACACACTAAAGAACACTTTATTTTCCAAATCTTATTTCTTCAGTTAACGTTACTCTTGCCAATTTATGGCTTTTTGTTGATTTAAAATGTAAGTGAAATAGCGATATTTGTTTTTCAATCTTTATTATTTCGAACTTGATTTCTTAGAATCTTTCACTGAATACCTGGAGCTGTTTTCCGGTGGATATCCTACAATGTATCAATGTATATCAGAAGTTTTATTTTAATATCAGATATTCTAGTTTTGAAAAAGAAAACGTGAGAATTTTAGTGTTTGGTTACTAGCCTACAAAAAGGGGTTTGAATAAAAGAATAAAACGGATGTTAAATTAACCGATTATAGTCGAAAACGGTAAGTACTTAGTTATTTTATACTAATAGCTTGTAACTAAGCACTAGGGTTGACGGATTCTACCTGAGTTCATCATATAATCACATATAATTATGCTTACGTAACATCTCTGATCACTCCTTACCTCTTACAAATCATGTCCTCAGCGCGTCTCTTCCTTTTTTGTCTGTATCGCTACGAGCACCTAATCCTTGTAAAACTTGTTGTCATCATGAGAAATGCTGAGAAAAAATAAACTAAAGCGAGCCGAGTTGTTAAACGGAATAAGTAATCCAGAATTATTCCTCTAAACTGTTTCTGTTGTTCTCAAATCGGTAACTTTGGTAATGGTATAAATGTCCAAAACAGGCTACAAAACTGTCATAGATGACTTTCGAAATGACAGCATAGTCCGGTTCAAAACTATGGTGGATCTAGTATCAAATCATGATAAGCGGAGCACTTTGTAAGACTTACTAAATATGGCTTAAAGTCGTAAAGTCCTCTGCAATGCTTTCATTTCTGATGAGAGATAGAGGAAAGAAAACCATCGTAATGTAATGTTCGAATGGCGTCAGAATAACGAACAACCATGAAACGGCCCAATAAATAACATGGTTGTAGTTTTGTGTTTCAGTTTAAATCTGTGTGTTGCTTTGGCATTGTTTCTAGGGTGACTCACGATTGAGAAGAAACTGCTAGAAGCTTCACTGTAAAGACGGGTGTATTCTTTTAAAGTCAATGCGACGGCTCGCGCAAAAGTCTAGAGTAGCACACGCTGCTCTTCTCTTGAGAAAAATCTATACACCTAGATCTAGCTCCAGACATAAGTGTCATGAAAATTGCTTTAACATATAGACCAAGGCGACATCGCACATCGCAAAAATCGTTCACTAAAGATGAAACACTAGGCGCGGCTTAAAGGTAAATTGAAAAGGATGCCTAGAAGAAAGCGAAGGAATGATATTGATGGGGGTGGGGATGATGATTGTAAGTGGCATAAGAGACAGAGCACAGGGAGGGAATAAGAGGTTAAAGGAATTTTCAAAGGGGGGTGGGGAAAAGTTAAAGATAAGAAAGCGGTGTTTAGCAAAAAAAAGCAAGAGAGAACATAGAAGAGAGATATAAATTATTATTGAGACAACGATTTTACCTCGCTCAGTTATTCTAACAAAACGTAACTTTAAGCACTAGAGTGAAAGCTTTCAATGGTGCACAATTATAACCATCGATCGAATTTTTTTTTTCGTTTTTAGATCGATATCTACGAGATCTGCTGAAAACGGATACCTGTTCAGTCATAAGATTTGCAGTGGTTATCACAAATCAAAGAAAGATTACAATATAGCACGAGACCATCTTGCTAGTTCTAAGCACAGTCATAAGAAGGCACTTTAAGTACTAAAACGCACATGCCAATAAATATTTTGTTCTGCAATCGTGTCGCACTGTTTTGTGACGTGGTTTTTTTCTGGCTGCAAAAAAAAATTTTGTATCAATACTGCAATATTTTTAGTGGTAGTATCGATATCGGCATGAATGACAGTAAAAAATTGTAGTTGTAGTAGTAGTTTTAGTAGTAGTAGTAGTAGTAGTAGTAGCAGCAGCAGCAGCAGCAGCAGTAGTAGTAGTAGTAGTAGTAGTAGTAGTAGTAGTAGTAGAAAAAATCTTGATGGAAAGTACTTGAATCACATTTCTGGTTTCAAACGAAAATAGTCCAAATTAAGAAATACGACTTCGGAGAAAATCATGCTTTGGGGGAGATTTATGGTGAAACCGGCCGGAATGATTCTTGCCTCCAATTTGGCTAGAACCCTCCTCTTAATAATGTAAGCTTTAATAGACACAGTTTTGGTGACTTTAAAAATAGCTTTTACGTTTCCAGTGCTATGCTTCTGGAAATTGAATTTCACAGTTTGTGTCTTTACGAATCTTTTGATTGTGACTTGTTTTCTTGGACGATTACGAGGAAACCCAAGTACGTAGACAGTAAGAATATTGTGCTGCACAACAAAATCAAACCAAACACAAACACATTAATTTTATAAAAGATTGACGGTTCGCGTGGTACGCCTCATAATTATGAGGAAACAGCTAATGGAAGGTGTGGTTCGAGGGTTTGAATTCTACTGGAAGAAACATTGTTTCGGTCATTTTCACAAAAGTCTACTGTTCAACTACCCATGACATTGAACCTTTTAATCTTTGCTGATTACCTAGTTTGTGCTTTCATTTTTTTGTTCTAATTTTTTTCTAGTTAAAATTTATATTGCATTTTTATTTATCGATAGAAGTAAGTGTTAGCTTAGGTTTTGATTTGCAAGACTTGTGATGACCTTTTGCACTTTTCACTAGCGCAACGTTATGCTTGTATGTGTGAGTGTCTGTATTGTTTGACTGTATATATATATATATATGCATTCTGAGTATTAAGCAGCCAGTGCACGCTTTGATATTTAGTGAACTACCTATTTCTTCTACTGAGTTTAGTTAAGATAATTTAGGTAGGTAGGTTTTTTTTTTATTTAGTAGTTAGTTTTCTATGCGACAGTCTTGGGAGTAGGATCTCTCCAAGTCTGGGGAATTGTTTGGAAGTTGCTTACAAGTCAGGATCCAGTGGCGTAGTCCCTGAGGACTTGTAGATCTATATATTGTGGAGAAAATGAGGTATAATTCTCTTTGAGGGCCATAGCGTAATTTGGCCATAGAGTGTGTCATAGTATTTATAAAAGTTCTTTACAGCAATTTTGTAGCTGGCCCCGAGATTGTCGCAACTCGCTCACCATTTGATTTTTTCCTACAGTCAATTTTGTACCTGTGAATTATAGATTTTTTTACGTTTTTGACATCGTGTGTACGTGCTGCATCATACTATTAATAGTCAGCAGAGTATAAACTTTTTACATCACCGACTACTGAGCCAGTTTTTCTGCTTTGCTGTTACCGTCGCCTCGGTTCACCTTTGCGCAGGTGTTGACGACGGTTCAGCCCACCTCGCTGTTCTTGTCAGGAGTCCATCCTGGCATCCTGACGTCCTCTTGGCACTATCTGGTCGCTGGGGTCTGGATCTTCCTGACAACATTTGCCTGAGGAAACGTGTACTAGTTCCGGTCTCCTCCTCTGGCCGCACGCGATAACACCTGAGTTACCCGCATCACTTTGACCGCCCTGAGGCCACCAGCCGGCCTCTGAGACCTCCACCTTACCAGTCATTTACTGGTCACGGAAGCCCTGCTTTCCAACGTTTCACGTCTGCCTAACTCGTAAGGCTAAAGTATTTATAGGGAATGAGATTTCAACAAGAGTAGTGGAACTTTCCTGTCTCTCCACTATCTTATGAATACAAATATTACAATCTTTTAAAATTTATGCGACAGATTTATTTTGAAGATAAACTTTTTATTTAGCTCTATAGTTTTTAAGTTCTAGATGTCAAATCATTTATAAAAGTAAGAAGTTTACCCTACAATCTAGGTCTAGATTACAATCGCGCGTCTAGCTCCCCACCGTTGGATTTTACGATTGTGAGACTGTCGTCGCTGGATTGTCGCCGTCGGATTTGAAGCCTATAAGTATTTTAGCGAGCTCGAACTTTGTTATATTCTGTCCAAACTAAGTGTAATTATTAGATTATTCTATTATCTGGGATGATAAGCTTTGTGAGTTTGTGTAACTTATGTTAGCATTTTTTTAATAGTAATTTGAGAATTCTTGTGGCAGTCGTTTGCTCTGTGATCGCATTTGAACTCTACTCTGCCTCTCTGTCTTTCCTTTATTCTATATCCACCATTTATGTGATTACCTAAATTCACCTTTTATTACCTTTCATCGAATGTTTGATTTTTAATAATATATAAACTTTTATAGACTGCCAACTCTCTAGTTGAGTTCGTTATTTAAATTTGTTTTTTCCTGTCGTGGTGGTCTAACCCACGTTGTTTTGAGCGTAAACTTGCCCTAACAGTAAGCCTTTGACCAAATGGCTTTCAAAAAATAGTATTCGGTTGCAAAACTGCTTTATAGATGTAGTAATCTTTATAACGCCCCCCCACCCCCGCGCTCTTTTTACGATTAAGCTGGTTCGTTAACATTAACAGCTTAAATGTATGAAAACGTGACAATTCAATTGGCATTGGGCAAAGTTCTGAAACGAAAAATCTGAAATAAGGCAAAATTCCCATGAAAATGGTTTTGACCTATTTCTGCCCGAAAGTAGTCACGAGACAATTGGGGTCAACAAACCGCCTTGTGGAGGATTTTATTTGGGGTACTGTTTGGGTTGTTGTTTAGGGTAACTTTTAACAGCCCTTGTTGGACTAGATCTAGATGATTCAAGTAAGGCACCAACCAAGTTTCTATCCTTGCACTCGATCGTGGGTCAGCCATTCATAGCATTTTGTGAAATGCCCACTATTATTGATGCTTTTAGGCCAGAATTCCTTCTCCAGTCTTGCCTAGGGAGTGGGACTGGGTGTATCGTTGTTGATTGGTTTTTGTACATCATTCGGTAGATCTAAATCTAGATCTACAGCAGAATGACTGAAGTATTGTCACTCAAATTTGTCATCCCAAATAATTACTTCCAGTGTGCTTTATAGCCGTGAAAGATATATTTAATTTGAGTATTTCTTATTACATGCAAAAATACTAGATCCAAGAGGCAAGGAAATTCAGTTGACATTATTCAAATAGTATCTAACCCAAGCAGCACCCCAAATAAAATCCGCCATTACTATTTCTATCAACCAATGAAATACTGCTACTTTATAGACCTATTGGAAATCGCGTAACATAATATCAAACATGGGATGGCGGGAATGCGGAATAGATTATTGAATGGTAACCCCTACTGACCCCAAGACCCACGTGACATTTTGGAGATATAGGTCAAAATCATTGAGAACTTACATAATGTCTTAGATGTTAGATTTTATATACAGTACAAAACGGTCTTACAATGATATATTGCTGTAAGGGTCGGTATTTATTATACATGCAAATGAATAATTGCTACTTGCCTAAAGGTCACCGAGTGCAAGTAATTGCTTTTCTTAGGTCAACTGGACTGATTGTGCAGTGACAAAATCTTCTTTTTCTTCGGTTTCAAAGGTCAGCCCTTACAGTTTAAATGATTGTCGTGGTGATGATGATTAATTAGTTTAGGTGTTGCTATAGTTGTTCTTATTACCAGTAGGTATTATTATTCTTAATCTTTTTGTTATTCTTATTGTTATTTCAATTATCATATTATTATTGTCTTAATCGCCTATTTTATAAACCCCTATCTTGATTATCAACATTGTTTATAATTGGGACAAATTGATTAACAATGTCTCTCACTTGAGTGTTGTATTGATCTCAAAAATCGTTGTGTTACCTCACCAAGAGAAATGTGTCATACGCCATACAGTCACGTGGTGCAAGAGAAAATACCGTTCTAAATATTTACTGCCCCAAACTATCTTGCCCTCGTGACGACGCGTTGTCGGACCGCGTAAAAGCCCTAAGGGTAGGAAATCCAGGATGGATAATGGGCTAAAGTGGCCCGTTAGCCAATCGTTTGCTGTAAAACCCACGCTACCTATGGGTGTTATTACGTCATACGTTATCGTCGCCGACACGCAAGGTCTCTAGTTTTAAAATCTTTTACCACGAGTAGGACAACCAGAGTGAATCAGGCACAAGTCGCCTTAACCACGTAAGACCTGGAGCTCTTAAGAAAAACAAAAATCTGCTACATACGAAACTGAGCTTTTTGTGTTTGGGAAATGAACCAATTTGGGGTACAAAATACTAATGCTAAGAAGGAGTCGTAATTTGTTCCTCATTTTCCAAAGAGCATAAAGGTAATTTAGACTTAGAGTTAGAGAGGGGAATGTTTAAAAAACTCAATTATCATTCCCAAACTCTGACTTATGCATGATTTACCCTGATTTTTTATAATTTTCAATCATCTGATTTTCCCTGTTGGTTTCACAAACTAATTAAACATGTTCATAAGCCTCACGCTCAGGCTGATTGAGTCGGATGTCGCAATTTTCACCTTCAAAGGCTCTTCTCTTTTTTAACCAGACATTTTTTCTAGGTTTCCAATTAACGTTAAAACCTTCAGAAAATTACCAAGAGTTTCGGGAAAGATAGTAAAAAGTTTTGCTGATTTTAAGTACAGAGAAATAGAGGAATTGAGGGGATTGCAAATAACGTTTGGTCAAAAAAGGAATATCCTACTTCCGACCTATTCGTCCTGGACACGAGCATAAGTATTATGCAACAACAACAGCGCCTAAGAGGGTGGTCGATTTAATCAAAATATTACTATAACGATGAAGAAGCAGCGCAGTTGTCTGTGCTAAATGGAAAATGGTTGTTGCATTTTAATTGATAAAAACCGTCCGCATATTAAAAGTGTATATAAGTAAAAGTTAATTTTTCTTCAATAGTTTTCCAAAGACCGAAAGTTAAAACATAAATGTCCCATAGCTCGAGTGGCCGTAGGGGCAGTTCGATGAACGGGAAAACCGTGTCTTGAGCACCAGCATGTGAAGGATGGAGCCAAACCCTCTCCCTTCGCCGCATTATGTTGAAGACGTGGTCACTTGTGTCCGTCAGCTTTGCAAGCTTAGGGGACACATTTGGCAAAGGGTTTCTTTTGTTTTGAATTTTTTTTTACTGCAAATACTTAACATATTGTTCAACAAAAATAACCCTAAAATTCATTGGTACTTGTGTTTGTTTTAATTTTTAAGCTCATTCAACCGGTGAACATCCGGTGTTGTGAACACCTGTGTTCACCACACCTTCGTCGAGTTTTAAACCTCCCGAGTAAACAATCAGGTATCCAAGATATTCTGCTGGGTGACAGCCGGGGTAAGTCGCAAAGATTAAGAAGTCAAGCTGCGAGGATGCAGCGTAACAATTTATTAGAAATTATGAGTAAATTGGACGGAACAATAATTGTGACTACTAGTTATGTATATATTCTACACAGTTGTGAAGATTGCTCAACAAACCAACTGATTGAGCAAGTTGCGACTCAGCTAGCAGATAAAAAATTATGAAAACAATGAAAAAAAAAAACACACAGCTTTCTGAAGAACAACCACGCCTCTTTGCAGCTCATGCATTATAATATTTATTGAAATAGTAATATCGCTTGTCATCTTTACATAGCAAATTACAGTTTATCAGCAATGCCAACGAAGATAGAGTGTTTGCTCTTTTCAGTGGCGTTAGACTTAGAATGATTGGCATTATGATTGGTGGTTGATCTGGCGCAATCCTACCGTAGTTGAACTTTAACAAAGGAAATGTCTTCATTCGATTTCTAATTATCATTTTGTTGTTGTTGGGCTTTATTACTTTTTTACCTTGAGCACATCACATGGGTTTCTGGAATGGTGGTGCATTTAAGATATCGTATTATGGTGTTAACACAGATAGGAGAAATCAAGGGAGCCACTACCTCTCTCAATACACAGTGAAATAATTATGCTTCAAGTAATCGTGTAACATGGACACATACAGGTCTAACTGCAGCTCTTGTCGACTTCAGCGCGTAAGCATTTTCGCTTCCACAGTGAAAATTTGAAAGAAAACTTCTGTTTCAGGAAAACTGCGTGAACTGTAAACCAACCGTATCTGATCGTAGATACAATTTCCTATTACAAAAGTCCTAACCCAAAAGCTAGTTTTTTATACCGTGTAGGTTTATTTTTCTGCATTAAAATCCATTTTCTTCTCCGAAAATGTGTGTCATAGGTTCCTCACCGTTTAAACCTAACAGTTCAAGACACCATCATAATTTTTGTTTTCACAGTTATAAGATTCTTTTTTTTTAAGAGTTTTTAATATACATACGGATTCCACAGATGTACCCAACTACACCCTCTGTGAAGCTGATTGATACACTAGTTAAGAGTTGTTGTACCTCACAATCAGTAACGTATGAAATCAACGCATTTTTTTTAAATTCGCTCAAAGTCAAACACAACAATAGTTTAGCTGTTTCGTACTAACATTACCACAACACTTTTATATCCCTATCCAGCATATAATGTGTGCATGTTTGGAAAATATAAGGGTGTAAATTTGTAAGCTGTTATTTTATTCAAAATGAAGACCTGAAAGTGACATTATTACACCAAACACATTCAAACGAACAAGGAAATGGGTTTTTTTCAAGCGAGTGTCAGCTTGACTTGGGCACATGTCAAAAACTTGTCGTTCATGCTAGCTTCAGCCTTAACCTTTAGGTCTCCAGAGATGGGCAATTTAGCATTGATGGACAGCGTCGCTGAGGCCACAGAAAATTTACCCTGGAGAAAAAGAAGCGAAGTATGTATCAATATTGTTACAAACAGAACAAAACTCCACACAGCCATTGTGTAATATTTCTCAGAAGCTTGTGAATTGGAATAACAAAGACCATAAGAAATCGAAAAAAAATAGAATTGAAGTAAGTCAGTTGCTGTTGCAATGAAGCTAAGGAATAAGTTAACTTGGTATGAGAAAATAATTGTGTTTAAAAGCATAACAATTAAGTATATATACCGTACACCTTGCACTTTGTTTGTGTAGTTCATCATCAGGCAAGATTAGTTTACCAGCATGCCTGGTCCCTGAATACACAGTGAGCACTTAAGAGGGCAGCAAACATTAACAACCAGTGATTTTTCCTTATTAGCTTGTCACGACTTCAACAGAGTTATTAGGTGTTATGCACTCCGTGCCCGCTCAGGAGGACGAAGCCCATAGCGGGGGAAATCCAAGATGGTGGATGTGCTAGCGGGGCCCGTCAGCCAATCGTCTGCTGTGAAATCCACGCTACCTGTGGGTGTTATTACATCATACGTTATCGTCGTAGTCGCGCAAAGTCTCTATTGCTTTTGTGAGATGCGCAGTATGTAAGCTTCTCAGTAACGATCCAAACCCCTTGATAAAATGTTATTCACTCAGTGGCAGAGATAACAGGAAGCTGCAAGATAATAGAGGAGAAGCAGGGATGGGAGACGGTGAGATTAGTGGTCGAAGATAGAAAGATATGGCGTTCTAGGAAGTCTCGCAGTATCCATAGTCATTGTGATTTATACTGCCAAGAACAAAAAGGCAAGATTACAATTGTTGTACCGTCACTAGTGGGCAAGAAAGAGAGAATGGGTGAATAGATAGATAGATAGATAGATAGATAGAGAGAGAGATAGATAGATAGATAGATTGTTAGATTGATAGAAAGATAGATTGATAGATAGATAGATAGACAGATGGATATATAGATAGATGGACAGATAAATTAATTGATAGATAGATAGATAGATAGATAGATAGATAGATATATTGATACTGTATGTTTTAGGTTAAAATAACATAATTTGTAGAGTGCTCTACTTTAGGAGCATTATAATTGTCATATTACCTAAATTTTGTACCTCGCCATTACTTCAAAGTTTCGGGCAGCTATGCCCTCATCAGATGAGCCGCATTTTCCATCGCGTGTATGGTTGTGAGAAATTATGGTGGGCGGTAAATTTTTATTCACATTGTAATTTATATATTGATAGATAGATA
>BMAT01013535.1:13285-23839 GCA_019649035.1 Elysia marginata | reverse complement strand
GAAGGATCCTTTAGGGCTGGCTCCTTTGTGGATGAAAGTCTGTAAAAAGACTATTGTCATAATCTTTTTACCTGGTTTAATACTTTTTTCCTGGCACATGGTGATTCCCCATTGCACTGAGTCCTTTCCTTTTCCTCTAGCAAAAGGGAAATCTCCATGCAAAGACCGGGGCTCTCCGCTCTTGTTTCATGGTCAAAATTTTGGTGTTTGTGGTGAATGTGAATGGCCTCCTTTACTAAACTAGAAAGGGGGTTTCATTTTTAAAAGTTTAAGGGATATTTTTGCTAATTTTATAACAAATTGCAACCATGGCTGTCAGGATGACAAAGTTACTTGGGTGGGACAGGACGGAAAGTGTCCCCACGGAGAAAATGTAACATCCTCTGCATCAACTACTTTTTTTTGTTTTTTTTAATTAAGATGGGCTTTGAAAACCATACATAAAAATGCTTCGCCTAACTAAGAACATACAAAAAAAATTGTTGTAATGAAATGTATCAATAATTTTAAGCTCTTCACAAAGCTTAACTGGCAACTCATAACAGATTCCTTTTTAATCTTTTTTTTCTCCCATTTCTGTGTTTTTGTCTATCAGGAAGAAGATGCGAGCGTTTTACGGCAGTTGGGTGCTGGGCATGTTCTCCTCCAGCGTCGAGGATTACGAAGCCTTCATGAATGAACCAGACCACAAGGCCAGAATTTTGGCTAAAGTATGTTCGGGTTGTTTTGAATATGCCTTTTTTTAGTTACACTGTTTACGTTTTTTTTTTTATTTTCTAGGGATGTGTATTTCCAGTTATTTTCCTCTCTTTCCCATTATTTAAAGCCTGAAAAACAACATGAGCACAAAAATTTGAACAAAGTTGATTCGATGAACAATGACAACTCAGTACTCCCAAATGATACATTTTGTGCATGTTGATTTATGTGCCAACATACCACCAGTATTTTTAGTTATTTTCAGAAAACATGAGTGGCATCCCTTCTTTTCTTTGTGTGTGGAGAGCGGCTCCAAAATATGTTATTTTGAGTTATGTTAGCTCACTGATGACATAATACCCAAGTGGGAGAGAGGGGTTGAGCATAAAACTTTTAATAGATAATTAGCAAGCTAAGACCAGCTACCTGATTTTGAATGAACCAATGAGCCTGAAAAAGGCCCTTCACTTTCTAAAATGAACTTGACATACAGAGCAAAGAAGAAAACATAGCACCTGAAACCTCGGCTGGATCTAGACCTGATCTAGATTAATTTGAAGATATAAGCCTTAAGCCATATTTTTGGTCGTTTAATATGGATTCTAGACCTAGATCTAACCTAGATTGCACTTTTTAAATGCAGAATTTAATAAAACTGCGTTTTTGAGCAGATGAAACTATAATTCTTGTATGCATGTACTTATACAGACAATTTTTTTTATTTTCAAATGTGTTAAGATTTGTCCTAAAAAATCAGCCCCATTTAGAGCTTCAATAAAAAATTTTATATTGAAGGAGAATACAGCAATACATGAGGGTACTTCTTGTAATTCGAGAAACGGTAGAGGGAAAATGATGAAATATAGCAGATTGAAAGTACAAACATGAAAGGAAAAAGCTCTGGCTGAAAAGAGCGATAGAAAAACGTTTTTGGCATCACAGAATCAAACTTTGCTAAGATCCCGGTCTTTGGTCGATAGTTGTGGTCTGAATTAGTAAGTAATTATGATTTCAGTCTTCAAGCTGTGCAATCTTGATATTTCTAATTGGATGGATTCAAATTTATACTTCAAATTATCTAAAAATCAAAGTATGTTTATCTTCACAGTACAAAAGTTGGATAAATTGGCAATGTGGATATATTATGAAGTGTGTAAATATAGGAATTATCCAGTTCTGAGTTATTGGCCTGTGGAAACAATGGTATACTGCAAGCGGTATAGCTTAGATACTGTTCTTATCTTCCCAATCTTTCCTTGTTCTTTAGGATAAAAATGATCATCACCATTCCAAGTCAAGTCTGCTCACTTACAACTACGACCTCCCGTCCCAGAAAACCATATGGAAAGTGAATCCTCGCCCGCCTCACTCAGCAGATGTAGGTCAAACTTTTTATCGTGTGACACAGGCTCAATCTCAACAGTTCGGCCATATTGGACAAATTCTGACTTTATATATATTTTGTGCTATCACAAGCATTTTTGTTTTTTGTCTAGGTATAACTATTTTAGAAAAAAAAAATTTTTTTGCCAACTTAAAGCAAGGAATGTTCTAAAAAAACAAGTCTCAAAATGAAGCTAGTTTTCAATTTTCAAAAATTTGGCTTGCTGAGGTTTGAAACATGCATGTTGTCTATTTTTGTGCGTGTGGGGGGGGGGGGGGGGGGCTGCCACAATTTTGAGGAAAACAAGAAGGTTGTGGTCTGAGTGAGGGCTGAAATCTGATGAACGCAGGCAACTGGAATGGTAATAAGAGTTTGTTAAAATCACAAGGATGCCAAATCTGTATGTTTTTTTGTTTGTTTTTTTTTCTTTTTTTTAGGGGGTGAGGTTCATTTGTTAAAATTTTCTTTTTGTGTGTGTGTGTGTAATATGTATTCTTTGTCTACAAACGAAAGAAGAATAACCATATCACAATTTGAAAAGACAGACTTAGAAGAAGACATTTCTGAAAGCTGCTTGACTTAGTTCTCGTTGGACTTGCTTTTTCTTTCTATGCAACCGTATTACTGAATTATTAACTCTAGAACTCATGAAATGCATTGTGTATACCAATGTGATGGAATAACATTAAATACTGTTACATATTTATGTTATCATTAACTTTTTTTTTCTCTCTTGCAGTATTATCACTTCTCTCTGTTCTCCATGTCGCTGAATGAGCTTGTCCCAGACATGGACTCCCTCCCTCCGACAGACTCGCGACTACGACCAGATATACGATGCATGGAGGAGGGCAAAATAGGTGAGAAAACATTCAGTGGGCGCGACTATATTTCAGACCTGTCAGTTCAAAGAGATTGCATATATGTGTCTTATAAGTTTTTTTTTTTGTTTTTTTTTTAAAATACCAGAAAATATAGACATGCTGATTTTCATCACACAACTACTACTCAATGAGGTCAAATTTACCTTTGAGGGTTTCCCAGTTTTTGTTGGGTTTTTTTTAACCACTTGACTGTGCTGTACACATTCCTGCCCCAATGCGCTGTGTGTATGCACGCTGTACATGCCTAATAAACTGAGGTTGCTGCATGTTTATAGCAATTCAAGAGCTAGATATAGTTTCCCTACTAAAAGTCTAGATCTATTTTATACAGGTCTACTTAAAACTTTTGATGTAGATTTAGATAGACTTTCCCTACCTGTCTGCGTTTGAAAATTTTCTTAGCACACCGCCAGGAATTTTGAATAGATTTCAAGGGGTTAAAATCTGGGATTTAGTAATTTACACCAAAAGTACTGTTCATGAGTTTATTCTACTGAAATTTGTTCTTTTCTTTTCTTATATGTACTATAATGTATAAGTTGTATATGATGAAAGTTTTTCCCCCAAAAAATACAGACTGTTTTAAAATCTCAACTATAGTGATTCTGGTTTTTTTTGGGGGGGTTTTGTGGGTTTTTTTGAGTTGATCTTTCCATGTTATGACTTTTTGGTATATAGCATTTTTCAAGTCGCATTTTGAGCAACGTCCACTATTTTCAGTGTTTTCAAGGCAAGGCATACAATTTTCAGTGTTTTTTCTTGTCTTTTTCTATTGTTTGCTTTAGTGTCTATATAGATTGTGCAATGCGTTTTGGAGTTATCTCAAAACCAGTGTTATTTTTTTCCTCTTGTTGTCTCTCCAGACCAATCTGCAGAGGAGAAAAACAGAGTGGAGGAAAAGCAAAGAGAGGCGAGGAAAGACAGGAAGAAACATCACAAAGAGTGGCAGAATAGGTGGGCTGTTCTCCCTTTAGATTTTGTTCCTTCTCTCCTTCAATGTTATTTCTGTCGAACAGTTTACATGCTCTCCTTGCTCACAGATAGATAAGTGTCCAGATTGTGTTTGAAAAAAGAAACATAAATTAGAACTTTAACCCTAGAAGTATGTGTGTAATTATTTTATGCAACATGATTTCCCTTGGTGTTTGTTCTGATAAAGAGCGTCCAGTTTTTATGGCCATTTTCATCAGCTTTTCAAGTAGCTATGTCAGGTGACAAAAGTACCCCTGGTGCGTTGATATGAATATAAATGGTTTTTTGCCTATATAATATGAGGCGAGAAAAGTACCCTGCAATGCTCCCAATGGCACAAAAAAATAGTGACCACTGGTCAGTTTTGCCAAACCAATCCCTCAAACCAGTATTTGAAAGGCAATTTTTTTTAGGAATGCATGAAGTAGCAGAATAATTTCCCATTTTTGCACAAAAAAAAACCAACATAAAATAACCTGCTGTGCTAATTTTGTACCACCAGTGTGCAATTAGGGATAAAGTAAAATTAAAGTACAGTTGAGTCTATATAATTTAAAGCTGGATAATTCAAAGATTTGCTTCATTTGAAACCTATTCAGATTACCTATTTCATCCTCCTTCAATAATCTGTATTGATGAAGTTAATGTGTCTTACAACAACCAGTCAAAATGAGTCTTAAGTTGAAATTGAGAAGTAGTGAGATCTTGAGATCACAGAAAAGTTTATTTTCTTTACTCTCAAACACAACAAACAGAAAAGCTTTATCATGCTTCTGTTTAAAGTTATAGCCGTTTTAAGCTGGCAGGATTAGGACTTGTAAAATGTCAGGAAGAGGAGAATATCTCATTTGAATTTTAGACAACTATGAAGTCGTTAAGTCCTTAGCAACCCTACCAGTTTAAATTGAACACATAAAACATGGAATTGAACCATGAATCAGGTGCGAAAACTGTTGAAAAAATGGTTTCAACGTCAAAATCTAAAATGTTTAAAAAATTTGTTTCGGAACACCAACTGAACTTTGGTAGCCTATATCTCAAAACTAGGCCTTGCAAATTCAGAATCTTTTCGAGAAATGCGAGACAAATTTGTTTCCCCGAGGTTCAAAGTATCCAAATGAGACTATTTGTCAGATAAGCAGAAATGTGCAACATTTGCTATGATGAAATCAAAAGTTCATGTACCGTTCTATCCTTCATTTTAAGTTTCTATCCTTCATTTTAAACTAGTAATTTTTATGTCGTTTTTTATTTCATTTCCCTAGGTGGTTCTCCCTCCAAAAGTCCCCAACCACTGGGAAAGAAGATTGGGTTTTCAACCCTTCCTACTGGAACCGAGACTGGAAGACGTGCCCAGATGTATTTTGATGACAAGTCTAAGTTCTAGGAAACTCTTCTTCGCCTTGTGGGAATTCGATATAGCGAGGGATTTTTTAGCACAAGAGTAATACAGACAAAAAGAAAAAGAAAATGTTTTACATACATTTATTGTACATGTCAAGGACTTGCACAGTGAAGGATGGATCATAGAAAGAAAGCAAAAAAAAAAAAAATTGTGATTATACTTACTTGATGTGTACAGAGGATTGTGTATAGTTAGATATATATCCAGAGGCAATATTATACATACATGTTAATTGGAATAATATTTTATTGGACTGCATCGGTATTGGACACCGAGGCTTGCAAACCAAGAAGTCTGTGGACATCATACTGAGGAATGTAGCCCTTTCCCGTTTTTTCCTTCTTATTTGTTTGCCGTTACACTCAACTCCTTGCTGCAGATCTGACAATGAGATGTTCCGCTTGGACTCAACTAACTCTATTTGTGTAAGGTCCATTATAACAAACATACACATTATTCATTTGTCTGTGGACATTATTCGGATGAGTGTATCGTTCTCACATTCTCTTCATAGTTGATTGCCTTGGTACCTGAGACAAGTGCAAAGCATTGGACAAAACTCGGCTTGAACCTCACAGATTTCAAGTACAGGACGCAAAGTGGATATAAATAAACATTTCTTAATTGTGGATGTGCATGATACAGATGGGTGGAGTGTTATCCCCATTGCCTCCTATTTGGTTACTTTGGTGTGGTTCAACTTGACCCACTGAAGGGTTCCATGGAGGTAACATGTTTAAATACAAACTTCTTCATTGTTTGTGGACGCGCATGATATGGATGATTGGCTGCTGGCATCATACCATTTTCCTTCGTATTCGATACCTTCAGTAGTTAAGGCAAGGCAAACAGAAAATACAAACTTGGGATGGACTTAGGCGAAGTCGTGGATGTAAGGTGGATAATTTAACACTTCTCCTCTGTCTAGCCAAGTGATGTGTGCTGAAAGTCTCACCAAGGGTCTATATATACGCCTGTTCCAACCTCTGGTTCTGTAAGATGGAAAAAAATGTTGCGGGTTTTTCACTTCGGAAAAATCTTCAAGACTCCAGCCACAGCTGAAAAAAAAAACTTTATTAATCAGTAGAACCTGTGTTGGTCATTTGGTGCGGGACAGGCCTCTGCCAGGGATGCCCATTCTCCAGTTTTTTTCCAGTTGTTTCATATTTGTTTAAACAGAAGTTTTTTTAGGTTGTGTGTCACTACTATTCTTTATCTGTTGTCTGAAAAAGAACTATTCCACAACTTTTGTTTACAACAATACAGCATAGATTTTATATGAGATGCAATGCCCTGTTTATTTTCCTTTGTTTTTTTTTCCCCTTCAATATAATTCTTCATCCCTGTCTTGTATATATCATATAATTGTCGATGTGAAGTATAGGAGAAACAAAACTTCTCACTTTAAGAGCAGCTCCAAGTCATCTGTTTGTCGGATTTTTAGGTTTCAAACTCACTTGATACCGTGGACGTTTTTAAATCTGTGTAGCCTACTGCAAAGGGAACATTTTTCATGTATGTAGCAGAATTGAGAGTTATGGATGTGAATGCAACAACACATGTTTGACTGCGTTAGAAACTGTAGACTGATTGTCTGTGAGGTGGAGCTCAGTCTGCAAGTTTTAGAATACAAATAAATTGCTGTGTAGATGCTGGTAAGATAATTATGTGTGTATGGGGTTAATTGTTTGATGTTCGTTCTTTTAAGGGGAGGAGGTTGTTTTGGATATTTTAAACCCCATGAAAACAAAATTTTACCTTGAAATGTAATCATAATATCAAATGATTACAAAAGGAGGATAAAACTGGAAAAAGTATTTCAGCAAATCTTCAAAGTATTCAGGTTTGAATTGTAAGGAGACTCCACTTTAGCTGAGAATATTTAGTATAGTTCTTGTACTGCGTAGAAAATTTTGATGCTAAATATAAAAATGCTGACCTGTGCCTGGTTTACCCTGATATGCTTTCCATATTATTATCAATACATGGTGCGGTTGCCTTCTAAAATAAATCGCTTAACTTTGTGTTCTTTAGAGTTATTTTTAGATTGGTGCATGCTGGGATACTACGGGGGTACAAGCTCTCATTTCATGCCTGTTTGTTTATGGGTCAACCGATGCAAATCTGGCCTGCTACTAAAAATAGCTGTGAAAAGATGCTATTGGGAGTTTTATAAAAGTTAATCTTCTTGATACACAGTGGTTTCTAAGTTTTGAACGGATGTTAGGTGTAAAATCCCTTATATGCACCTAGTGCTTGGAAATATTGTTTGTACTGTCTAAGAATTGTTGCCAAGCATGGGATACCGGAAGTCACCATATAACGTAAGTTAAAAACGATGGCTTGATTTGAGCTGAAAGTGAGATATTCGTATCTATTATTAGTTTGGGGAAAGCCCTGTAGCTTTTTATTCCTCTGCCTATTTCAAGACCTGTTATTGCATACAAAAAGCTAGAGATCAGAACAAATACCTTTCATACATTTAAAATCTTTCAATGCAAAAAGCTAAACTGCTATTATTAATTGTTTTCATGTTCTATCTGATGTGATTTGTTTTGTAAACTCTTCTGTGATATTTGACAGTGTGGAAAGCATTGTCCATTTCCTGCCTCTATCTTGTTTCGTTTGTTTCGTTTGTTTTTTGTTGGCTAAAATTGTTGCAAGTTATAAAAATTGAAGAAGGAGAAGAAGAACATGTTGGAACTGATTCAGGGAAGAATGTGTGTCACTTAAAATCGCAGTACCGGTAGCTAGTTGATTTTTATTTAAATTTTACAGTATGTACACGTTTTTTTTTTATCACGTAGGGAATTTTCTTGCCATCTTTAAATTCTGAGATTCTCAAGTACTTATGAATAGGAAGTTCTAAGTAAAAAATAATCTGAGCAAATCATTTTGGGTCTGCCCTGTTGGCCTCACAGTAATTTCCAGATATGTAAACCTTAAGGCTATATAAGATAGAAATAAGATAGATAAGATCAAACCTCATTAATCCATGTTAAAAAAGAAAATTAGTTGGTGCACATGAAGTGCAAAAAGGGTACATACTTTTAACGTTGAACATACTCATTACATGTATTTGCAGGGTAATTGATCAACTTTTTCGTAGTGTTTCAACTTTTTGTTAGAATCATGATATCACAACATTAGCAAAATGGCATACGATATTCTTCATTTTTCTAGTTTTGAAATGATGGACCCACAGATTTAAACATCGTAGCTCATTTAGTAAGGTTTTCTATCTTCATTTTTACATTTGAGACAAATTGGCTCAGCGTGTTTCAAATGTTTCCCTACACACTAAGGTTTGGCAAGGATCTCTCCAATACTCTGATGTGTGCACATGTGAAAATCTCTGAGATGTCGTTTTGCCATTTTATTGATGATAAAACGATTGCAATGTCATAATTTTTTTTCTCTCCTGACAGAAATAAAAAACACGTTTTCAGCTCATTTTCTCAAGGAAAAAAATGTCCGAAAAGGAAACAAGATTTGTGAATAAAAAGTTTTTTCTCTGTTTAAATCAAAGTGGGCAATCTGATTTTTGTGTAAAAAAATTTTGTCATTTTTCCTACTATTTAACAAACCATCAAACAGCTTAAAATATTCAGGTTATTTCTGTATCAAAACTTTCTTACCTGTTTATTTTTTTTTTTTTTTTTTTGTGTGTTTGTTTTGTTTGATTTTTGTTCAATTTTTTTTATGAAATTATATAAAGCTATAAATAGGACATGTAAAGTTCAAAAACTCTTTCAAACTAAAGCCTCACAGTGGCTTGTAACCAAATCAGATTCAGCATTGCTCACAAATGGACAGAGGAACAGTTTGTTTCTAACTCATGGGCATTATTCAACCATTGTATAGTGTAATTGTGTAATTATTATGCCGTGTAGTCTTCTGATTTTACCAAATAATGTTAAGATGAAATATACCCTTTTATTAAACCAAAACTCATATTTATAAACAAAAAAAAAAGAACCTATTTGAAGAGGGAAATATTTTTTAAATAACCGAATACTGTAGGGAAAAATGGATGCAAGTAAGTTCAATTTGCCTGACTATTTAGCATTTATGGTGTTATGTTAAAATTGCTTATAACAAGCTTGCATCTGGCTTGTTCATCTGTATAGATCTTTAGATCATACTAAAAAAAAAAAAAGAAACTCAGCTCACCTTTTCTCAGTTTCTCATGCATTGGTGGTTTGGTTGTTTTTTTTTTTGTAAATTTTTTTTTTTAAGTTCTTCTGGTTTTTTTAAGGTGTTTCTCAGGGTAGAAAGTTAAAGGGTAAATTTTTTTTTTTATGCAGTTATTTTGACCCATCTTGACACGAAAACTGATTAACAGGGTTACTATGTGGTTGTCTATACACGTATAGATAGTTTGAACATTTTGCTCCCACAAGTACAGGGGTTCCTTTCTTTGTCTAAGTTTTGTTTAAACTAGTAAATGTAAATGGCCTCCCTTGCTTAAGTAGAGAAGGAATGTCATATTTTTGCTGAAGTTTTGAGACATTTTTACACCAAACTTAAACCATGACCCTACAAATTTTAAATGGGGCAGAACGAAATCATTCACGCAGAAGCTGCATGGGAAGAAACGATGAACCAATTTTTTTTTTAAGGAGCGTAGTGGTGGCATGGTATAAGCTGTGCTCCTAAGTGGCAAGGCGGTGGGTGCCGAAGCATCTATAAGTCGAAGGTTCGTGTCATACTAAAGGCAGACATTACAGGCATTTCCACTAAAAAGCCTACTTCTCTCACTGCTAATTTCATACCTTTAAAACCTTTCAATTTTTTTCTCCTTATCATATTTTGCATTACAACCTATTTCTGTCTGTTTCTCAACATACTCATAGAAACAAAAGATGTGAAAGATTAAAAGCTTAGTTATATACACTAAAACTGTACATAAGTTAGTTTGATCAGGGATGAATGAACCAGGAAGACCTCACAGCTCAATCACCTGTTTTACTTCAGTGTGAGAATGTCCTATCTCTCTGCTTGTGTAGATATTTATGAAGACAGCCAATGGTAGATGCAGCCACTCCTAACTTCATATATATATTATGTTTATGATATTGAGTGAGAGTACGTGCTTCCAGCCTCTACATTTTACGGAGTACGTATACAATAAGTCTCATGGAACCTTTTCCTCCATAATTTGGTGTTTTTTCTTTTTTTTTTTTTTTTTTTTTTTTTTTTTTTTTTTT
>BMAT01013534.1:247037-259119 GCA_019649035.1 Elysia marginata | reverse complement strand
ATGTCCATGTTTCATGGACCAACTTTTGGGAATGCCTCATATTATAAATAAGAAACAAGTCTAAATTAGATCCATTGGTTTTTCCAAATATTTTTTTCGTTCTTTTTGTGAAGGTCAAACAAGACTGGACTACCAAATTTGGGAGCATCTCCGCACATAGGAGTCACTATTAATCAAAATAAAAACAATGTTATACTTACTGTGGTGCTTGAAGGTTTATCCAAGTGACAAAGCTAGATTGTTTTATAAATATAATGATTTTATTAAAGTCAATTGAAATCTGTTCCTACCAAGGATTTTTCAATATTCTGGGGACCGTTTTTGTGTACAACACATGTTGCAGCTCCAGGTCAGAGGTTTGCATGGTTTGACCCGAGATTTTAGGCATCAAAGGCTTCCAGGTCTGCAGAAACAATAAGATAACTGATCAATGATAAGACAATAAGAATAATAAACGAAGACTTCTTTTTTTTTCCTTTCCCTACAGTTTACAGTGGGTTCCCTCTGCAGAAATCCTTCCCAAAGCTTAACCAGCTTTATCTGTGTAGTAGATCTAATAATTAATAACTGCCTTGAATTGGACTCAAAGTCAAAGTAAGCAGCAAATCTTCCTTTCTGGATAGTTATGAATTAAATTATGCAAGTTTTGGATCTTTTTTTTTTCACTCCACAGGTCTGTTTTTGGAGAAGTCTGGCTAGTATATGCTGGTCTGTGCTGTGTTTTTCAGTCGTCATGGCTATTTTTCTCCTTTTATCAAGTGCCTCATTCCTTCACCCTCTTGAATGGTTGAATGGTAAGATTCATAGCTTTTTCCTTGGATCATAGAAAAAGTCTTTAGATATATCTTTGTGTTGTTTGTGTGAATGAAAAGGTACTTTTATTTGAAAATAACAAGCAGTAAAGTCAACCATACTTTGTGAAGTTTATAGTTGCCAAATAATAATGATATTCTGATTATTTTTCGAAAAATTAAACTTCGATTTTAAAGTTTAAAATTTCGTTGAGGCTTTCACAAAAGACTGGGACCCTTTGATTTATAAATATTAATGCAGGCTCAAATTATTTTCAGTTATAACAATGACAATAACTTTGTTTTGTAAGTCTTTTATACTATATTGGAGTATATTCCGTAACTACGTAACTAATTGCTCTATAATGTTAAGAGAATCATATGAGGATCTAATTTAGACTTGTTTCTTCATATGATTCTCATATGATCTTCCCGTTCAAGTAAGCGAGTCGCTTAGAGAGGCTAGGCAAGGACCTTTGCCATGAAACTCCTTTTATTTAAGGAGCGTAGTGGCGACATGGTTTAAGCTATGTTTCTCTAAGTGGCAAGGCGGTGGGTGCCGAAGCATCTATAAGTCGAAGGTTCGAATCATACTAAGGGCAGACATTTCGGGCATTTCCACTAAAAAGCCTACTTCTCTCCACTGCTAATTTCATACCTTTAAAATATTTCACTCATTTGATTGCGCAGTGGCTGCCTCCATTATTTATTCCGTTATATTTAGGGGAAAAGACCTTTCAGATTAATAAAAAAACATAGTTCCATCTATGCTTAATTATAGCGGACATATTTCTGCATGATCTCAACTGTCAGATTTTGAGTCATGGCCATTGCTTTATATATTTTCTTTGGGTAAATTGGCATAAATTTATTAATTATTTACTACTTATTTTAGTTCAAAATCACTCTGCATGACCCTTCATTTTGTCAGTAATTTTTTTTACCATTAAAAATAATGTGTCTCATTGCACAGTAGGCCTAACCTTTATTTCCTTAAAAAATTAGATAGAATTTGTTACCATGAAATTTAAGCTTAGCTAGGGTGGCTGTCACAGTGTGGAAATCCTTCCAGTAAGTTCATTGAAAATTAATCATTTGATGCATCAGGAACCCAGTAGTTGAACAAAATTATGCTTAACATCTGATCATTTTGTTTCTGAAAATAGTATGTCCACCTCAATAAACATCAGACTGGTAACCCTCTGACACAACCTCAAAAAATTTGTTGACAGATTTGTAAACTGTTCAAACCTCATTATGATGATCTAAACAGTCAACTAAGGTTCTTCATCTTTAATTGTGCCTAGATCATTTTGTTAGTATACTCAGTTTAATATTATAGGATGTTTAAGAATATTTTGAAGTTTAAGAGGTTAAATCATGGCAATCCATACCAAAATGATTCCTTTCTTGTAAAAGGCAAATCATAAAAATACCAGATTAGGATATTGGAATAGAATATTTTATTATAAGTTATAAGCTAGTCTTGAAAAACAACCCTTTCTTTGTTAAATTTTGTTTAGAAAGTCATTACGGAAGGTGGTATGCAACTCTGCATCAGTTTGATACATGTATAATTATTATTATTATACTTATATGCCTTCATCAAATATCAATTTGAGTTCAAAATTAATTGAATTGAAATACTATCTTGTTTTTTTTTAGTTAAATTTTGTTTAGAAAGTCGTTACTGAAGATTGCGTGCAACTCTGCATCAATTTGATACATGTATAAATACATGTATTATTATAGTATTCCTTCATTAAATACCAATTTGAGTTCAAAGTTTAACAAATTGAAAGACTATATATTGATTTTCTAATGTTTATTGCAGGGTTCATAACGTCTGTGTTTTCCCTACAAGTTTGGTTTTCACTTGGTGTTAGCAGTGCTTGCATAGTGGTTGTGACATGGTTCTCTTTACCACATTTTACAGGTAAGTTTTACTTGCCCCCTTCCCCCTCACTTTTTTTGTTTGTTTTTAAGTTCATAGGCTCCACAGTTATGCCCTGGCTTCAAAAGTCCGAGCTAACAAATGAAAATCATTTGGTTACCAATTGTTCTGCATTTATTTAATATTTTATTTATTCAACTGACAAAAAAGAATCCATTCTCGGGGATGCTATTGTTTTCTTTTTTAGCTTTAAAAGCTAAATGAATAGACTAATTTGAACAAGATTTATAATAAAAGATCAGTGCCCCTAAATTACATTTTCATTTTGTATACTTTTAACATATTGCTAGGATTTTCAGTCATTGAGTTAATTTTAGAAAATTTGAGTGGCATCCTTGCATTCTGCATTGGTTAAGCTCTAAAGTGCTTTAAAAATGAAATGATTACCTTTTTAGTTTAAAAAAAATAGCAAACAAGGAAACATCGGCTCTGTTTCTTTTGCATACTTATATATTTTTTAGGAAAAAAAGACCTTGTGACACTGACAGAACATTCATGCGGTAAATTCATAATATTTCCTTCAGTTATTCCTGATATTGAGACCAGTCAGGTTGCCCTTGCTTTAGGACTGCTCAAGTGGGCTCGCCTTCCTTTGCTGGTCGTTTGCACTTTGGCTGGGACTGTGTCGTCATGGGCCCTGTCAAGGCTAAGTGGAGAACAGTTCCACTCTCTCTCACTCTTGGATGAGACGGAGACTTAGTAAATATTTGGTTTTTATAGATTTAATAATGATGGAGTTTTTTCATGAATCTTTTTGCAAGTTTGTTATACAGTCGAATTCTTATTCTTTTCTCACTTACATACAAGTGAACCCTTGATATAAGAACATTTTGATTGACTTTCACTATCCTAGTTTGGCTTTGTTTTGGAGTTTTGGTTTTCATGTTTATGTGATAAAAAATCTTTAAAGGTTCTATTATGATGCTTTCTAAAGCAAATTAATGTTAAACAGGGAAAGTTTTTTTTTTGTTTTTTTTTGTTTTGTTTTTTTGGAGATGTATCACTTTTGTTTTGTCGTCTTACTTTTTGTATCCTCTCCCCATTTTTAGTTGTTTTTTTTAAATAATATTTTGATCTATCAATGTCTTTCAAATTTTACAGCGCGAGAATTGTTCTGAATGAACATCACCTGTTCCTGGTTCTGAGCGGGATAGGCACTGGCCTGGCATTTTACATCAATTTTTTTCATAAGAGAAACCATTACTTGGCCTTTCCACATGTGCAAGTAAGCTCAACAATCATAGTTCTGCCAAAATTATTTTAAATAAATACAAATTTAGTGCATAAGGCAGGAGGTCAATCTCTTATTACTTAAAAATGAACTTATTAAGTTTTTATCTCCAAGTTGGGCTGAAAAATATCTATAGACTTAGCTCTGAAACAAATCTTGGGTTAATACTGAGTCATTGTGTGTTGCATAGTGTGAATATATTTTAGTTTTTATCCAAGTCCCTTAGCCATAAGTTGAAGGTCATTAGTGCATCCCCCCAAAAAATTACTTTTATTCACCTTTTATGGATTAAAAAGAAAACACTTGAAAAAAAATTGAGGACTTTCTGGTAGATGAATAAAGATGGCAGATACTTTACACTTGTTTCTTCCTTAACATATAATTTAAAGCTTTGTATAATGTTTATCTTTAGAAATATAAAATAGCCCAAATCAGAGGAGAGCTCTCCAACCTTGTGCTGTCCTGTTCCTGGCAAGCTCTTGGTGTGCTCAAGTACTTTTATGCGTTGTATTTCCTGTTTGGTACGTCAGATAATTTTATGCAATTTTTTTGGTTTTCTTGAAAAGATTTACTAAATTTATGCTATTTGTATGTGTTACAAAAGTGATAGCCACTTCTTAAGATTTTGTATCTGGGCTTGAGCCTTACTTTACATCAAGGCATTCTTTATTTCAAATCTACAACATGAGTTGGACATTAGTTTGTGAAGGTTATCAAGCCTGGTTATAAAACACAATGTGCCTTGTGTACATTGGTCACCATATATGTTTTTAAATATGTTGCATTTTAGTTCTAAGATGTATTAAAACTTTGGGAGATATAATGAGATGTTACATTTTAATTCTAAGATGTAGTAAAACTTTGGGAGATATAAAGGAGCTCTTTTGGTAGCAACATATGAACAGGTTTGTTTTTGTGGTTACGCAATTTTTATAACGATATTTTTAGGGATTTGTTGTCTGCAATGTTGTTAAAGAAAAACATTTTTTAAATCAGTTGAAAATAGAGGCCTCCATTTGTATAACTACCTGAGCTAGTTTGTTGCACATAACCTGCAACTTTGATCCATGTATTTTTGTTGCTTTTGTGAAATCATATATGAAAAATTCATGAGAGATGATTTGAGCATTAAGTCTATAAAATCTCATTTAAGACAAGAAGCCTTAAGTAGGTGAAGAGTTAAAGCAAATAAGTAATGATCTCTCTCATTCTCTCTCTCTCTCTCTCTCTCTCTCTCTCTCTTGCCTTATCAGCCCTGCAGAGAGCATAGGCCATCAACTATCTTTTTCCACTGCGACCTGTCTTGTGACTCTTTCTTTAGCCGGGATCATGACCTCTCTATTTTCTTACCATCTGACTCCATTTTCTTTCACCCCATAGTCTGCAGGTTTCATCTTGGTGCCACTCTTGCTATGCTGAGATAACAATGTAGAATAAACTGGTAATAAGAAAAATCAAGAGTGTTCATTTATTGATAAATGTGTTTCAGAATGCTTATTAGTGTTTTTCAAGAAATGATACCAAATGTGACTTTTTGAAGACTACTAATGATATCAAAATGTTTCATTAGAGTATAAAAAGTACGAATTTAACATTCATATCACAATCTCAAACCACAGGGAGTCTTCCAAAAAGCTGGATCGAGGATTCTTTTAAGATGAGTGAAAAGTGAGTATGATTCATCACTTGTGGTTTGCTTGTTGGTTGTTTTTTTTAAATTTTGTACATAACATGTTCTTTATTCCACCAAATACTCTTTTTGTGTTTACAGAACACAATCAAGCAAAAGAAATAACTTTAAAAAAAAAAGAGATAGAGAGACTGTTCCATACAAATCCTGCTTATCCTGAAGTAAGTTAATCCTTTTATTTGAAAATGGTTTCAACGTTATGCCAATGGCCCTAACCATGATATTAAACATAGATACTGCATTTTATTGAAGAGAACAAAGTTTGAAAATAATTCCCGCTGACTTCTACCCCTGATAACTTTTGTTCTTTCTTTTTTTTCTTCAAATTTTATTTCAACAAGAATCTTGAGTAACCCCTTTTCTCCTGGGGTGAGCAGTGGCGCAATCGGTAGGGCGGTTGACCGCTATCTGAGAGGTTCCGGGTTCGATACCCAGTCCAGGCTAAATTTTATTTGCTCCCCTGTGCCCACCCATCACTTGATGGGTAGCTAGGTCTCTTAAGACTCGGCGAAAGTAAAGGCGGCGAGGAAAGCAATGGCAAACTACCTCACAATGCCGTGTGCCTAGAAAAACAAGGACCCTGCTCCTTGTTCCCCTACGCTCATGTCGAGTATGGGACTACCTTTACCTTTATATATCCTTTGTTCATTCAGCAATGCTGAAAATTTTAGTCTAAACCGGACCAAGCCGTAAAAATGCGTGGTCTTTCTCCTTGGCCAGAACGTGCAGGGACAATTTGTTGTATTACGTCAGGATTTTTAAGGTTTAAATAGCAAGTATTTGGTTGAAAGAAACATCTTGAGAGGGCAAAGGTTGTTAGTGTTTGGATAGACAGATTGAACGCGATACCCAGAAACGTTTGAAAGAGCTAGCTTAGTATCCATTAGTATCATTACCAGGTGTTTAGACTCCTAAGTTTATAAAGAGCTGCTTTGTCTCCTTAGCAGCTATGCAATGCCTCACAGGTGTGTGTGTGATGACCACAGCTTGCTGTTGACAGAAGCGTGTCAAAGGTTGGATGCAGAAGATAATTACAATCTCATCGAGCTATTCAGATGCAATTAACTCAACTCCACCTGTAGCGCCCATCGTCGCCCGATTGGACCACACTATTGTGTACCTATATCGCCCGTCATCGCCCGATCACCATTGCTTTCATAGTGTACTTTTGGTAGCTTAGTAACCCCTGAAATCTCGCCCGAAATCTCAAGTAATCCTCTTCTTTTTCAGAGGAGGTCTTAAGCGTTATTTAGGATATTTTTATTTCACTTTTGTTTGACAAACAAGCCAAAGCGGGTCCATTGAAGTTGACCGTTTTTCAGTACAATTTTGCACACATTTCTAGACCTAGATTCTAGAAAAGGATGAAAAGGAAATTCCCTATTCTCTGAAAAGGAAATTTCTTACTTGAGCAGTTCTTGACTAGATCCCATAGCAACAATGTTACACTTAAATATAGGAAAATTAAAGGGCGCTCAAATAGCAATAAAAATGTGCCGCAGATACTTAATAAGTGAAACTAAGTCAAGTGAATGCCAATTCTTGGTAGTAGAACTTGCAGCCAAAGCATAAACAAGGGTAATCATTTGGCATGCCAAACAGTATTCAAACGATAATAATTCGCAAGGGGTCGCCCTCAAAGAGCGTCTGATGCGTAAAATACTGTACCTTTAACACTGGTGTGATAGGATTGATTCCGGAAAATTACAGTTTGGCATTTCCAGGTCAGCAAAAGGTTTTTTACGCTGTCAATAGATATAGGATATGAAGAGTGACACTATTGATACAGCTGTGGTATAAGTTTGCTCAATAAAGCTCATTTATTCTTGTCTTTTATACTTTTGTCGTTCGTTTATATGGTGTGTGTGAGACAGAAAGCTTTATCCATAATTCAAGTAATGCTGTTTTATTTTTTCTAACAGCTTGAAAGAGGTGCCTATCAACTCCATCAGAGGAATGCTGAGTTTGACTCTTTTCTGGCAGACATTTCTGTGTGTAACTTGCCTAACATTGGCTTGGTCCTTGGCTAGCAGTATTGTCAGGGTATTTCATACTGAAGTAAGTCTTGACTGTGAACTTGATGGCAAAGTTTGACTAGTTTCCATCCTTATTTGTGAGAAATAGATCGAATTTCAAAATGGAAAGCCTTTTTAAGACTTTAGATTCTTAGCTTAAATAGAAAAATTGGATTGATAGCGTTTGTTTTTGGTGTTCATTGTTAGTGACCAAAAAATTTCAACCAAGATATATGCAATGTTAAAATATAAAAACAAATTGAATGGTCACTACTGTATATTAGTTCAAGAATCATTTCTAGCCATACTCAAACTTCAATTCTCAGGCAACTGATTCTTTATAACAGAAAAATTTATGTATTTTATTAGTTTTTCATGGTATCTTTCTTGTTTTAAATAACATTTGCAGCCATAGTGTCTGAAACATGTCAGAGATCTGGTTTGATAGCACAATGATATCACTTCCACACAACATGCCAGACATGCTTTCTTGGAATAAAAAGTGGCAAAATATAAAGTCGCCAATGCTCTCTGTCTCTATACTTGGATTAACCGCTTTACTCCTATATAAAATTCCCCATTCTGTGCTAAGAAATTTTTTTAATGCAGATAGGTAGAGAGGGTCTGTCTAGATTTACATCTAGAATTTGAATATGACCTGTTGAAAATAGATCTAGGCTTTTAGTAAGGGTAGATGTGTAGAATTAGATCTGGAATGTTTGTAAACAAGTAGAAAACCTTTATGTTAAGTTTATTGTATGTGCATCACGCATTGGACCAGTGGGGCAGCAACTTGTATGGGGTACGTACACAGAGTGGTCAAGTGGCTAACCATGAGAGTTTGGAAACTCGTTATATAGATATAACTTTATTTGCTAGACAAATGTTTTCCCTTGTTTTGTGATTAGAATCGTAAGAAAAAGTACAGAGAAGTAAAAATTTTCATCGTTGCTGTCTAAGAATTGTCCTGAAGCTTTTAATTTTAGATTAAAATAGACTTAACACTTCATTGTGGGAAAAAAACCTGCTGTTGTTTACTATAAGCTCATAGGTGACAGCATTGTTGTTATTAGCAAAATCACATTTTGAGCAATGAGAGTGAAAGTGAGCGCATAGTTTTGTAAAATGTTACATGAATCATCTCATTTATTTCTCTCTTTTTTAGCCTCTAGTTTTTCCTGTTGTGAGTGATCTGGATTATAAAAAGGATAAAAGACTTTCTGAGGCCCTGGCCTGCAACTATTGCCCGCTGCTACAGGTATGAAACAGTAATTATTTATAAATAGAAAGGAATTGAAATATTTTCTTGTGTGTCTTGCTTGTCGGATTCAAAAGGTAAAATATTTAGAAAACAAATAAATAAGATCCTCTACGAGGGTGGATCATTAAGTAATGAGAGTGACCTTCCTGTTTGTAAATGCACGACCTTTGGTAGTCATGCCATATATGAAAATAATCATCAGCTTGTGTACTGTCAAACCAAATAAAAATATTCCATGTGACGTTGTCACTATCCATTTTATGACGTCATGAAAACATGCGGTGAATAGCTCTGCAGAAATCAAGATGGAGTTCACTAAGGAAAACATGCGATTCTACATTTTCATGCGCTGTAAACTTGGTGAACCCGCAAAGCTGATCCATGAAACTTTGCAGACTGTCTGTGGGGAATGTACCTGTTCTTATCAAACTGTTTGCAGTTGGATAATGGAATTCAATGAAGGTAAATAATCACTTTCTGATTTCCCTCGTCCCGGGCGACCAAAATCATGTGTGAACGAGCAGATTTTGCTTCTACCAAGAAGGACATTGATGAAGATCTCCATATCTCTGTGCGAGAATTAAGCGACACCAACAGCCTTTCGTATGGTACAGTTCATACCAACATAACTGAATATCTTCGTATGGAAAAGGTATGTGCGCGATGGATACCCCGTTTGTTAACGGTTGATCAAAAGAGAGAGAGGGTTCGTTGTGCAACGGAATTGCTGAATATGTTTGAACCGCATGGCCCTAAAAGGTTTTCTGACATCGTCACAGGTGATGAAACTTGGATACCCTTCTTTGTCATCCCACCGAAACGCCTCAATCGCATGTGGGTAGATGGGCAAGTAGACAGACCAGTCATGTTGCGTTCAGGATTCAAAGCCGGAAGAGAATGTTTACGGTATTCTTCAATTACAGGGGCTCACTTGCAGTGGATATTTTGCCTCAAGACACTACAAAGACTGCCACATATTATGTCCAGTATATGCTTTCCCAGGTGAAATCAGCAATCAACGAGCAGCGACCAAAGGTTAGCACCCCCAGGACCTTGCCTCTTCATGATAATGCAGGTCCCCATAAGGCAAGGGCCACAACTCAGTCACTGCGGGAGCTAGGAATTCAAGTCTTGCCCCACCCCGCCTACAGTCCCGACTTGGCACCATGTGACTTCTAGTTGTTTCCGATTCCGAAGGACAGGTTAGCTGGACGGAAGTTTCACCTCATTCAAGACCTCGCAAAAGCAGTGGACTCAGAGCTGCGGACCATACCGGAAAAAGACTACCAAGGCGCGTTCCGGAAGTGGCAGATCACGCTGAAACGTTGCATAGAGAGCCATGTAGAGTATTTTGAAGGACTGTTAAAGTTTCATGTACGTATCATTAACAGTTTAGAAAATACAGAGCAACTCTCAAAATATATTGATCCACCCTCGTATATGGCAGGAATAGAGAAATATATGGTCATTTCAGAATTCTGTTTTAAGCTGTGTAAAGCGGAGTGTTGGCATTTTAATCTGACATTTTCCCTCATTTTTTTTTTTTTAATTTGATGTTAAATTGCTTATCTCCTTAGGCTTTTGTAAGCTTTTTTTTTTTCATTTTTGTTGAAATTGTTTAGCTGGTTTAAAGAATTGTTTTGAGTAAGAAATTAATAAATGAATTCTTATGAGGGTCTTTTAGAGCAAACAATTACATTTATATATACATTCATTTCTAACGTAATCACATTGTCACACTACTACTGATAAGACTAGCCTTCTCTGGGAATTGAGATAGTGGGTTGGGTTTGACTGAAAATTGTAATATGAAAAAATATGAATTGAACACATACCTAACTAGGCTTAATCATTACGAGAGGTAAAATTTGTCTTTTTAGTAAACTTGCAATTTTTTTCTTTCTGGTTGTAGCATCTTGCCCTTCTAGACTTCTGTACTTTAGCCCGCTGCTGTCATGAACGTCGGCTTCAGTTGCTCAGCTTGAGCCAGCCTGGTGGACACCCTCGGACCTGGGCCGCAGTAAGTGGCCAGACCCTGCTCGTCATCCAAGAGCTGTGTGACAAGCTCAGTGCAGAAAACTGGAGTATTATGTCAAAAGTTTCTATGTCAAGTTATTTGAATGGAGAAGGAGCATCAAGTGAAGCAAGTGAGAATTTTTCCCTACCCTCCCCCAATCTCTCTCTGTCTCTCCTGTCCTTTTCAATAAGCAGATAACCTTGAAGAAGAAATCTATGAACAGAATAGATATTCACAAATCAAAAGAAAAATGAACATGAATGTGGTAGCTATTACTTTGAATTGAAAATTTTTACATAACTAGAGTTTATGGTAGGGATGAAAATTAAATTTACAGTGCAAAGGAGTCAGCTGAATAATCGTCTTGAGATTTCAATCTTTTTTTTCAAAACTGTGAAAGAATGCAAGTCAAACGCAAGGCTAAAAGTGATGTTCATTTTTAAAGCTTTTTTTTTTTGTTTGTTAATCTACGTTCCAATATGAAAAATCATTCATATGACATTTTGATTTTCTTTTTTTCTATTAATTTTTCAGAAAATAATCACCAGAATATTTTCTATAGAGGGAAAGAGGTGCAAGATACAGGTATACATCTGGTTTCGGATCAAACTGAAAATAAAATTTTATTCTATTGTTATTTTATTGATACACAGTGCGGTTTGCTTAAGTTGAAGTTCTTGGGAGCATATAATTCATCAGGAAATATTAGAACTTAGAGTAAAAGGATAATTGACGTATGAAAAAAACACTTGTTGGGATGCTAAGATAGATTTTACTTATCAAAGTTTGAGGTAATTGGACTCAACTGTGTGAATGTTTTTGGGGTGTTTTTTTTTTTACCACATTTAGATATGATTAATTCAGATTCTGTAACTTTCTAACTGTAATCAATGAAACAATCAAAACAAAACCAAAAAGCCTAAAAGTAAAGAAAAGGAATTAAGATCACTTTTACCTTTGACATGCCTTTCTGATGAAAATTGTAAATATTTTTAAGAACATATTTGTCTTTTGTTTGAGGTGAATGAGTTGAATATATTTTCTAAGCTTCACAATATTTTGTGAAAAGATATTAAAACGTCAGTTAATTTAAAATGTAGAGAAATAGAAGAAAATAGCTCTT
>BMAT01013534.1:231484-247030 GCA_019649035.1 Elysia marginata | reverse complement strand
AAAAAAAAAAAAAAAAAAAAAATAATGTCCCATTTCCGGTCTATTAGCCATGGACTCAAGATATTTTTGCAAGTTACCAGACCTTTGTTTAAGTGACGTAATATTTATTCTTAAATTGTGGTTTTTAAAGCATTCCAAAAAAAGTATGCTCACATGATTCATTTTGTTTTCATGTTTAATTTTGCATGATTGTTGTTGTCTCAAAATCTGTATTTTTTTTGTTGTAAATCTTTATAGTATATGAAAACATAGGTCTAAACATCTAACTCTCTTTTCACAGCTCAGGTATCTTACAACAATCAAAATGAGTTACAGCAACAGAATAAGGTGAGAATTCATTTTGAATGAAAACTAAGTCTGCAGTTGAATTAAGAGCTTTATTTTCTAACGCTCTGGCAAAGGTTTTATTGAAACAGATTTTTTCTTTTTCATTTGCAGGCGTTTGTGACTATATAGTTTAAAATTTGTTTTAAAAAGTTGCCTGCTTTCTCTTTCTCCTTAATTTTCACTCTTCATTGAACATGATATAGAAAACTAAATGTGATAAGAAAGAGGGTGAAACTTCCATTTACATGGTGTCAAGGTTGCCTGCTGTTAATGGCATGCTGGCCAATCATGATGCCATAGAATCGCAAACGAATGGTAAAACTGAAGCACAAAGACGACATTAATTATGATAAAACCACAAAAACATTGCCAGTTTTGCAGTTTTTATAGTCACTAAATTGAAAATCATCACAGAATAGCCAACAGGTCTGTATCATTGGGTAGAGCAGAGCACAAAGAAGTCAGAGAGAAAAGTCAACTCTGCTTATGCTGATTTACACTTAACCTTATACTTTATTCTCTGTGCTTCAGTCAAACCTGTCTTGCGGACCACCTGTCTAGAGAGACCACCTGTATTGATGACCACTTCTCTATTACTCCCTTGCACTTTTTTTATATTGTTATACTTTGCAATACAGCCAACTCACGTATGATAGAGCTTTTCTATTTGTTGTCTTTGAAAGTAGAGAAAATAAGCTTTTCTGTGATACCAATATTGGACTACCTTCGAATTTCGACTTAATACTCATTTTGACTGGTTGAAAAACATATTTGTTTACTCGCAAAATGGCCCGCGGCAAACAGATGGACAACCATGGTGAAACTAAAACGTGTGCAGGTGGTGACAAGTCGTGGCCCTCCTCTCTTGGGCTTTGTTTTTTAACTATGGTCCATCTATACAAAAGGGTTTAGCTGCGGTTGCAATATGGAAGTAGACCTAGGTAACGATGGTTAAGAGACAATCATAGACAACTCTTCGTCAGTTTATCAAGTCTGTCAACATGGGCGGCGTTACAGATGCGACTGATCTTGATAAGCACAGCTTGGATAAGAATTTTCTAAACCAACTGTCCTTTTCAGAATAACTTTCTTATGCGCCTATGGGCATTCCTATGTTTGACTGTATATAGAAAGTTATATAAGGACTTGCACCGCAATTTTTTGCCTAATATAAGCTGAGTAAGGGAGCCAAATTTTCCCAGAAGAGGTTAATATTCTGTAACAAAAAATTAAGTTTGGTTGAGTATTTTTAGTCTTATGCAGGCTGTATTTGATTTAAGAATTACCATAAACTGTCAAATTTATCTCCTTCCTTATATGCTATCTCCACAGATTTTTAACCTAGTCAAAGGGCTCCCTTTCATATCTCAAGTTCTTGTTGAGAGTCCAGAAGACAAAGGCCGTGTGCTATTTTCTTCATGCCAACCTCAAATATGGGCAGTGGAAGGTAAGGGCTAAAATATGTATGCAAATTATTTTAATACGGTCCAGTTTGGATGCTTGAAATCCTTTAGGAACAAAATTTAATCTGAAATTATTAGAGGTTTGAATAATCAGTTTGTAGTAATAGTACCAAAGACGGATTGATTGAAGGGTATTTTTACAAGCCCAATTCCACTTCAAAGGTGCTCTCAGGGCTTGGGTCCCAATGACAATTTACGGGCTGCCACCCAGAGACTAGCGGGGATACCATGACTTAGCCTCAGCCAATCACATTATACTGACACCGACCCAACCAGTAGGGGCCTGGACTGTGCTCGGCTGTGTTTCGAACCCGCAACCTCTTGGCAACGGAGCGAAGCCACTACTAACTGAGCTATCCAGGCCCCCACCAAAGACGGATAAATTGAAAGTTCAAATATGGCTTGAATGAAACATGTATTGCATTCATCCAGGTTTTAATTATTTGGACTCGACTGTATATAATTGAAGCTTTCACTTGTGTGTGTCTTGTGGGGCTGTCATGATTTTTGAATAGAAGATTGCTGGCAGAATTGGATTCCGGTTGGAAGGGGATTCCCTGAATTTGATGTTATGGAACAAAATGAGTGTATATTATTTCACTGAAAATTAGCTCGAATTTTTTACCTTGCCTGTATTTGATAAAAACTGCACTCAATATATAGTTAGTCATTGTTTTTTGTCATTTCTATCGTTTTGCCTTCTTCTTTCGGTAATTTCTGCTGTAATACACATGTCTGCATCTATTTGTGCAGGGCGTCCGCCTTGTAGTCACACATGTATACACACTACTAACAGTAAATTTGACGAAATTAGTGTTTTTATTTATAATATAACAACTGTTCACGATTTCCCTTTGCCATCCCTCAGCCCTGCATATTTACTGTTAGTAGTGTAAAACTCAACCGAGATCTGAGCCTACAGGTTATGAGTGGCATCCGTAGGGAATGTCATTGCTGGTTTCTTAAGAATATTTAGTTGAATTAGATATTTAATAAACTGATTGAAAGCTGACCAAGACAGGGTGCAAGGCATAATACTATGGTCTCATTTATTATAAATTTGTATTTATACAGCTTAGCTTTTGTCTTGATTAATTTATTTTACATTCACAATAGTCTGATTCTGTTATCTTGAAAATTAAGGCTATCTCTGACAATGTGTGCATTTTTTTTTAAATGACAGCTTCTTTGTTTGATCTGTTTTGGTTTTATTATAACTATATAATGCACAAATTTTTTTTTAATTAACATTTTCTAGAAAAGTATGCTGTTTACAAGAAAAGTGCAGCATCAAACACAGAAGAGCAAGATATTCCACTTAGTTCAATTATCATGGCAAAAGTGATGGTTTCAAAGCAAGTGGAAAATCGCTCCATATGACGATAAAAAAAAACATGTCTGGCAAAGAATCAAATGGTGTTGAAAGTGATCTGAGGCTTAGAATGGCTATAAATATTGGAGCTAATTTTAGATGGCACCTTAATTTACAGGTTTTGTTTTGTTTTTGTGTTGGAGATTCTGAAGCTTTTTTATTATTATTTGTTCTTGTTTATTTTATTCTGAAGCTTTAATTTGCAAATATACAATTTTGCTTTCAGGTTTGTCCGAGGTTGCTTCTAAAGCTTACACTGAGGACAAGTATGGTGTGGTTCAAACAATGCTGCCTGCAATCATTGGTACTTTACTTGATTTTCATGAGGTAATTATTTTCATCTTTAATAAAAAAAACTTCTATAATTACTCAACTATGAATTGCTCAAAGTTCCTTTTAAATTAAATCTGAAGGCATTTAAAATAACTTGAAATGTTGGAACTAGTTATACTTGATATCAAGCTTGAAATGTTATTCAATCTTCTTTTCAAGTAATATTTTTTTCAGGTAAAAAATAATTTCATGTGTGTGGAGCTGAAGCAGTCTGAACCAATCTATTCTCACAAATACATTTTAAAGGATTGGGAGGGTATTTTTTAATTATTTTATGAGTAAGTTTTTGTTTCCGGTTGATAAATTTAATTATGGGTTTATAATTCAATATAGTCAACAAACAAATAGCTTTTTATTCATTAAGAATTTAAAAAACCTGGATATTTTATCAGCTAGACTTAGGACTTTGTGTGTGAAAAATCAGTTTTCTGAGTATCATATGTGAGTCGACGAGGTTAAATCAGGCCCAAGTCAGAATTTTTAAACATATTGAGTTGACATTTTCTAAAATTGTATTCTATGCCTTAGAAGAGGTTGAAAAATTATAACTCTAGCTTATCTGTATCTTGGGATATTTCATGTTGAACACAATAAAAATGATCCACTCCACAGAAAATTTTTAAGCGCTTTTACTCAAAATTAGTCACAGTCACTTGTTCCTCATTCACCCTGTTCGCCTCACATATGGAGTGTGATGATAATGCAGATGAAAACTGAATGAGATGAAGTAACTGGAAATGTCTTCTTGAATTTTATTTTAAGGTACTGGAAAAACACTTAAAACTAACAGCCAGCATTGCCAGAAAAGCAAACAGTTCAGTTGAGAACCCTCCTGATCTTCTCTTGAAACAGAAGCTCTTCTCATCAACTAAATCTTCCATATACCGCATTGTCAACACATACAGGAATCACCTAAGGTAAGACTCAAAAGTTTTACTTTGTTTATGGCTGCAATCAAGAATGTTAAGTTCAGAGATGCAGAATGGTTTGATTGAAAAAAGTCATGATAATTTTCAAGTTTTATTTCAAAGTAAATAGGCCTGCAAAACATGTTAAAAACAAGAACAAAATACACTTTAAAATAAATATAAGATAAGTTTTATGACACAGGCCCCCAAACTTTTTTTTTTCGATAAATATAGACAATATTGAGAAACTCAGTAAGCACTATATACATCACAGAACTCTTTTGGTGTGCCTAGGCAACACCCAGCTTTTATTAACAAGTCTAATAGCCTGTTCACTTGGAAGGGAGAAAGAAAAAACACATTAAGGGATATTTTCAAGACAAAAATTGAACCAAACCTGTTGCAGGGTGTACAACCACTCAATCTCAATACGTTTTTTTTTTTTGGTGAGGTGATCAGGTTTATTTTACTCAGATTATTTTCTGCTCTATTACTGGTATTAGCACCCTCTCTCTGACATGAAACTTGCAAAAATTAAAACTCAATAATTTTAAAGGGTTTGAGACACCCTTAATTTGAGTTTTGAGTAGTTAGCTTTCCTCAGTCATTGGTTCTAGTGGGCTTTACATGCATTGAAGCAAAACTGTTATTGAAAATTTCTCTTTATGCCTTATAATTAACTTTTATTTTAAAAAAACAAAGAGGGAAAAGAAAACTTTAATTATGAGAATTCTTTTAAGTTTCCACTGTAGGACTATGCTTTTGTTAATCAGTGTTTGCTGTAAGTGTAAAGAGAGCAAAATTTTTTGAATGAAACATGTTCTTATCAAAGGCATGTTTGCTTCATAAATACATTTAACATTTTTAACCTTTTGTTTGATCTGTTTTTACTGTTGTGTCTTTCTCTTTAGCCTATTGATATATTTTAACCTTTTTTCCAATCATTTTCCTTCCAGTGATCTTCGCCTCAACATGGACCATGCCAAAAAGCTGCACTCATTCACCGAGTATCTTGTATAAATCGTTTTTGTTGATAATATAAAACTGTATATAGCATTGCCGTGTCAGTCATTGATTTTTGATTTATCATCTTTGGATTTTTCATTTAGTAAAAAGTTGTAAAGAGAAGCACAAATGGAACATAAACTTTTTAATGGTGCTCATATTTACTACAATTAAAACAGGAAACCCCAATATTCTTTATGTTTCAATGTGGACGGCACAGCTTTTGAAGAAAGAGGTGAAACAATATGTATTTTTTACAGTTAGCAGGCCTTTCCTTTTACTTGTTAAAGTGTTGATAAAGTGAGAAAGCTTAGAAAAAGATTATTTTGCCATTGTAAACTTATCGCAATATAATTTGGCCTATACCAAGCTTTGAGAAAACTGATATAGCAACCAGCAATCAACAGTTTAATTTTATTTATATCCCCACCATTTCTACCACTTAAAATATTTATTGATCTTTTGTTTTTTATTTCATTTTATGTTTTGTTTTTAAAGGGGGTGCTTTTATTATTTATCTTTTTTTCTACTTGTTTAAAATAATTTTGGGAAACAATTTTTGGATTACATTCGCTGTATCAACAAGTCTTTTTCTTTCACCAAGAAGAGACATCTGGTTTTATTAAAATATTTTGAGCTATTTTTCTTAAGATAGATAGGGTGAGGGGGTGGAGGAGAAAATTGTTGAGTTTAACCTTCAAATTTGCCATGCCTTTGTTTAGCCTGTTACTTTGCTTAGGCCTCGTATGTTATTATTTTATTTTTTTTCTTGTTTGTTTTTTCTACAATGTAACTGTTATATGGACTCTGCCTGTAAAATAAATTTCGTGTGAAAAGATGAAAGAAGTGTTATTATAATTATTACCTTTCTTCACTCCAAGTATGAGAAAACAAGTTGCAATGGTATGACATGTTTCATGAATTAGTCCAAAGATGTTGCCTACTACAATACAGTGAACCTCGAGCTCGGACCCTACGAGACCTCGGGCTCAACGAGGGATACATGAAGTCCCGTTTTATTTTACTCTTTGGCTCTATTAAAAAACCTTGGATCCAACGAGTACCAAGTTTTCTCACCTCGGGTTCAACGAGGCTTCGGTACACCAGTAAAATTACATCAAACTGCAGATCATTTGATAATTCACTCGTTTCAACACTCGCGAGCTTATTCTAGGCCTTTGTCTATGTTACGATGCTTGTTTGCACTTGTTCGGGTGTGTCTGTGTGTGTGCCTCAGCAGTATGTGGGAGCGGGGTAGGGCCAGTGGCGAGCTGAAGAGGATTGCAGCTGGACCAAGGTAGGTCCAGTGATGGACGCAGCGCAAGACATGATGTGCGTGTGTGTTGGGGGACTACAGATGTAACAAAGGGAAGAAAAAGCTGGGCAAGCCCCGAGCCGGAGGCAAGCAGGAGAGGGGGAGGGGAGTATGGGCGAGGCACGAGCCGGCGGAAAGTCGGAGAGGGGAAGGGGAGGCTGGGCGAGGCACGAGCCGGCGGAAGCTGTAGAGGGGAAGGGGAGGCTGGGCAAGGCACGAGCCGGCGGAAAGCTGTAGAGGGGAAGGGGAGGACCATGGGTTGTAGTAGAACTTAACAAAGCGCGATGCCCGAGTTTACATAAAGCTACATCTGGCTGTAGACTTTTAGTTACGTACCGTAGTTTTAGTTGACAATGCTAAAACTGTATGCGCAAAAGTATCGTAAGTCATTGTCTCTCAGACTTCGGCTAGCTCACATCGTCACCATAGTTCATCATACACACAGTTTAAATTTTAATGCTTTTTTTAACTTCACCGTTCACGATACAGTTACATTGTACAGTACTTTTTACACTACAAGAGAACACCAAGATGCCTTCTATTTCAGCTGTCAGTGTTGCTAACAAGAAACGAAAGTGTCTTTCGTTTGAGACCAGACTTCAGATTATTGATGAAGTTGAAAGAGGAAATAAGAGCAAGGCGGACATTTGCGGCGAATACAGCATTGCGTCAAGTACCCTATCAACGTTTCTCAAAGACAAGGAAAAAATCAAAGCAGCAGTGACGGAAGGAACTAATCACCATAAACGCCAGCGTACATCAACATTTGCTGATGTGGATCAAGCTCTCCTTGTTTGGTTTAAACAGGCAAGAAGCAAGGATGTACCGCTATCTGGGCCTGTTTGGTTGAAAAAGGCGAAGAGCTCGCAAAAAGTCTCGGCTATGCTGATTTCAAGATGAGCGGTGGCTGGCTTGACAGATTTAAGCTCAGACACGGGATCGTTATGAAAGCAGTGAGCGGAGAGGCCGCTTCTGATAAAGGAGTTGACACCACAGCTAGGGAGGCAGAGCTTCAAGATATTTTGAAGAAATTTGAACCCCGGGACGTCTACAATGCAGACGAGACAGGACTTTTTTGTAAGTGCCTCCCAAACAAATCGCTGGCCTTTCAGGGAGAGACCTGTACAGGGCAGAAAGTACCCAAAGATCGCATTTTTTTGCTCTGTGCAGCAAACCTTGCAGGGGAAAAGCTGCCACTCCTTGCAATTGGCAAATTATATGAAAAGCCAAGATGTTTTAAAAACATCCGCACCCTACCCGTCACCTACCGCTCTAACAAGAAAGCGTGGATGACTGGAAAACTGTTCGAGGAGTGGGTGCGAAAACTCGACCGCCAGTTTGTTTTGCAAGGTCGCTCAATCGCACTGATTATCGGCAATTGCAGCGCTCACCCACCGATCTCAGACCTCTATGCCATCGAGATGTTTTTTCTGCCACCCAACACAACCTCTCTGCTACAGCCGTGCGATCAAGGCATCATTAAAACTTTTAAAACTCTCTATCGCAAGAGAGTCCTGCGCCGCTTTATTGACTCTTATGAGGAGACAGGCACCACCACTTCACATTTTAAAATGAACCTTTTGGACACTCTCATCATTGCAGCAGCATCCTGGAATGATGTAGAATCAACAACAATCCAGAAAAGCTTCAAACATGCTGGTTTTGTAAAGAGAAACCCTGTAGATTCGGAAGCAGCTCAAGCTCCAGTCAGCCCAGACCCAGTCACTACTGTCAGTGACAGACTGACACATCTACTCAACAAAATCTGAGTGATTTCACTAATTTGTTTGAGAGTTTCTCCAACCTCACGGGTGCAACCGACCTCAGCGTTGATGAATATATCAACATTGACAAGTCAACGGCAACAACAGAGGAACTGTCTGTACCAGAAATAGCTATGTCTCTACAACAGACAACACCAAATGAGGAAGCTGAGGAGGAAGAGGAGGAAGATGAATCAGGTCTCATGCCTGTCAGTAGCAAGTTTGCGTTAAAGGTACTGGAACAAGTGGGTGCATATGTTATGCAGCAAGGTGACGGCGACGCAGCACTGCAACAGATACAGAGTCCGGAGAACACGATCCAACAAATGGCTGAGAGTTCCAAGAAACAGACCACAATTGACTCCTATTTCATGCGCTTAAATTAAATAAATGTAATTAAAATGATGAGTGTGACTGTGAGAGAGAGAAGATAAAGAATAAAAGAGAGAGAGAGATTACAATGTACATGTAATGATGTATAATATACTTGTCAATAAAATAAACAATAAAAAAAACACACACACACAAAACAAAAAAAAACAAAAACAAAAACCGCCAAAGCACTGTCAGTGTCACCAGAGGGCACGTTTATTCACTTTATCAATCAAGGGTCACAACCGTTTTAAAGTTTTGTGTACAATGGTTATTTCCCTTGAAGCAGAAACGACCCTTTACAAATGTAGTACATGTATGTAGGCCTATCATGTTTTTACAATGCTTTTTTAAATGATTTTAAAACAACCTTGTATCAAACGAGACCTCAGGTTCAACGAGGATATAATGCCAGACCCTACTATCTCGTTATATCCAAGGTTCACTGTATGCCCTTTTGATCCACTGCCATTGACCTTACTTTTTTATGGTGGTGCATTTTTTAGCTTTTTTTCTCTGAAGATTGAGAGGTAATGGTTTTACTTGAAATTTAATTATGCGCAAAGGAAAAAGAGCTCTTTTGATATTAAGAATGCAGTCCTGTCTGGATATTGTGAACGCCATAGGAACAAAGTTTAACTTCAAATTATCAGTATTTCAACTTGTCACTATATTTTGTAGAACTTATAAATAAGATTGGTCATATAAATATAGTTCGAATTAAACAAGTGTTCAAATTATTCAGGTTTGAGTTGTCTTACTCACCTGTATGTTAAAAATTTCCAAGATTCTGCCTGAGTGAAATGTGATTTGCGTGAAATTTATAACCATATATATAATTATTAGAACCTTTTAAAAGAAACTAAAGACTTTTTTGAAGTATTAGAGAAAATAGACAGATGCATTTACCTATACTAGTTTATTTTCTGTATGTTTTAGTGAGCAAATGAAATTAAAATGTGAAGGTTGAAAATGAAATATTTTTGCCCCTTATTGGATGTGTGACCGCAGCAGCTAGGCTTTCTAATTTTGGGGTCAAATTTACTTCTTCTTGGTATCACAGTTTGCTTATTTGTTACACTCATGCTATGTTTTAAACAATTAGCTTTTATGGATTCATTATAAGGGTTTTGATGAAACAAGTCGCATATACTCTTTTTCATATAGGGACATGACTCACACAGGTGATCATATTGTAGATGTTACTGCCAAATTTCTGAGATAAATAGACAAAGAAGAACAATTCAGCTTTTGCCCTTTTCCTCAGCTTTTTGAAAATAGTCTGTGTTTGTGCTTTGTTTTCTCATAAAACCCTTCATTTTCAAACAGGCCTTTTTTTTTTTTTTTTTTCAGTGACATCATCATATTACTTAGTATGATTATTCTTTAAAGATGCATATGTTTATTTGTTGTTATTATTACAAACTGTAAAAAAAATAATGTTTTTGGACAAAAATCCTGCCTTAGTTTTCTTTTTAATATATGTACATGTTACATAATATTTATTAGTACAGTGTAATTGTTTTTGAAAAATAGTATGTATAACAGTTTGAAAAAAAAATACATGAAAGCATTAAGTAACTTTGTAAAAAAGGACATATATCAACCATTTATCTTCTGTGGAAACTTCATTATTCAATCTCTTGGGAATAAAGGAAACTTCGAGCGTAGAGGTTGGAATTATACTCAAAAGAAACAGGTTCTTTAGCGTCTTCCTCTCTTGCCCCATTAGCCAAGGAGATATTAATGTATCCTGGGATGGCAACTTTGTGCTACGAACTTTTGTCATCAAAGTTTCATGCTTTGGGGAAGTAAAACCACTTAGACAATAGAAGGAATACTTTCTTTAGGCCTCAATATAAACTTTGAATGAAGAATCAATAGAATTGAACTTTATTAACTTTAAATTATGAGTTCAAATTAGATGAAGCCAAAGAGGAAAAAAGAAACCTCACATGCAGAAAACTTCAAACTATGATATGAGGAACTGGATCATCAGACTTTGATTTTTTTTTATTAAAAGGTTTTTAATCCACCTATTCCTTGCAACAAAATCTATCAAAAATTTTATTAACTCAACATAATCTCATCATAACAAAGTAAAGGTCAGTGGGCAGGAAAATAAAAAAAATGTCTCCATTATAGTACTACACGTTAATACATTTATTTTAAGAAAGCATTGCAGGTTATAATTTTCGTCATTTGTTTTCGTATTTCTCTAAAATCACCAAAGGCCCTCGTGATCAATAATGAATCTGTGACTTTTGAGTTACCTAGCAATGTGACAAAGATTGTAGGATTGGAGTTTATGCAAGCTAAAATAGTTTTGAAAACGTTTTTCATGACAGTAAACCTAATTTGGCTTGAAGTTGATAAACAAAAATATTTTTTTTACCCAGTATTACTAAGGTGAAGTCCAAGTAATTCAAATCTGGATAATTCTCATAGGCTACTTGCATATTTCAAACTGTAATTGAAGTACATGTACCGATTTTATCCTTTTGTAATGTATTCTTTTAATTAGATTTTTAATAGTTCAAAATTAAATTTTATTCCAGTTAGATTCAAAACACCGAACTGGACTGTAAGCAAAAGTTGTTTTTTTCCAACAAAAAAAATTATTCAAAGAGATGGGCTGATATTCAATTTGAGTTTCCATTTTTTGTTTTTTGGTGGTCTTTCGTTGTAATGTAAACCAAACCATTACAAGATTTGTTAAGTGTTATGTAGGTTTACTCAGGTTTGCTGTTGTAATATTGACTTATCTTACTGGCTATGTATGTGAAATATTGAATAATAAATGGAGACAGAGTAAGCATTTTTTTTTAATAGAAAAAAATTCCTGCTTAACCATACCAGCTTGCCCTTACAGCCTGTTTGAATGGCTCCGCATCAGAATAGCAAAGGTTAAAAAATTAATGAACTTCAAAAGTTACATGTGCTTATCCCATGACCATCACATACAAAGGGGGATAGGACATATCATTCTTCAAGTTTTAACCACTTAACCCACCTTTTTTTTTTTCTCTTCTCAGTTAATGTTTGTTGGACTTTGACGTTCTTTCACAAAAGAAATGCGTATCACAGATTAAAATAATACAGCAGCCTTGTTTTCAAATGCATCATGGCATAAACAAAAATGTTGCAATTTTTTTTCTAAATATGTAGAGAAAAAAGGGCAATGGTGTTCTGAGACTTTTTATACTTAATGAGTGTCAAATGATTATGTTATTTTTCCACTCCCTAAAAAGTACAACAAATACTTCATGTAGGCCTACACACTAAGCTGCCTTGCCTATACACATGCTTAGTTGAGGTGTGACTCTGCAATTTTCAATTATTCAAAGACTTGAATGTTTGGTCCCATAAAAATTTAGATTAATACTACATAATTGTATTAGTAAACCTGAAACAAGGAAAGCTACCTTTTATATAAGCCAGAAACCAAAATACCTTAAATTATCAAGTTTGTTTTAATCTAGACCTAAGTATATGGTTTAAAATGAAACATATGATTATACACAAACATGTATTTTATCAAGAATATACAATTCAACCTAAAAATAAAATGCATCTTTAATGCACCTCTGTCTCAAAAATTTTCAAACTTTGTCTTGAGACAGCGGGTTCTCCCATTACGTACAAGAGAAAAAATACATTAAATTATTTTCTGAAAAGCTGCCAGCAGTTATCACATGCCAGCTATTCGAATGAAATCTCTAAATTACCAATATTCTTGATATAAATATCGCATTTTGGTGGCTGTCCACTGCAGTCTTTCTGCGCATGGTGATACTTTCTGATTCCTCATAAAATGCAAATTATTTAATCCAATTTTCTTATAATTTACATCAATCTAAATCATATTGACAACCAAAATGCGGAATGCTTTTATTTGAAAAATGAGATGCAGTAGAGGCATGAGAACTAAAGACATGTTGAAGTAGGGTGTCAAATCTTGAAAAACATTTTACATATAAAGGGTATGAATGGAGGAGGGAATTATAGTTGCACCTAAATGCAGAAAGTTAAATAGGTTAAACAAAGGCATCCAAGGAGATTATAATCTTGGTGATGAGGAGTTTCACTTGTGAGGGTGTATCACCTCATTTCAGCACAATCAGTGAAGATCCCACGCCACCATACTGGTTAGAGCAATCGAGGCGTTGGTAATCATGCATTGAGAGGTATAGGAAGGCACAGATGGAAAAGCCATCCTCCTTATTCTCCTCCATGAAATTAGATGGCCTTCTGGGTTTCTAAACATGGAACATTAATTCCACGAAAATATGCATGGCTCTGTCGGGTATGATGATTCAGCATGAACCCCCTCATAATAAAGCGTGTGGTGACATAAGTGTATGTCGTTAACTAATAGGGGAGTTGTTAAAATCTTTTGTGTATGTTCATCTCTAAGCGTTTGCACTATGCAGTCTATGCAGTCAGCAACTGCGAATGTGATACATAACTATATCTTAATACTCAAAACAAAGGAAGTCTCTTTGATTTTTTTTTTATCGCCTCAGAGCGGATACCATCATTCGAGAGGTGCTTTCAGCCGGTGACGCACCTCTCATGACACATATTTAAGCTGCCTTTCGGAGATTCATTCTCCCGCTTCTTGGTGACGTCTCAGCGTCAAGAGAACCAATATCATGAGTCAGGATATCAGCACAAGTCCCATCACCACCGTCTAGACGTGGCGGCCAGGTTCATTAACCTCGGCCCCAAACAAGCAACCGTTCTCTGGACGCCGAGCTTAAGTTAACCTAAAGAAGGAACTGCCCCCTCCCCACTTTCCCCCTGGAGAAGCGTGCGGGGGGGGGGGGATCCCTTTGCAGGCCACCCGCTAAGACAAATCTGTGCCAAGCTAGTGAGTTTAAAACACTCCTGTATAGTAGTGAAGCAATACCTAAGACCCCTCCGCTGTATCACAAATTTACATGAAAGTTGTCGTATCTCAAATGGAAACGTTTTGAAACAGACATAATCTAGATATTAAGCACGTTAGCCATCCTCTCCCAGAGGCGTTTGATTTGGCTCGGACGTGTATGCAGAAAGGGGAGGTAGTGCGTACCAGAGGACATTCTCTATGGCGATGTCGTCAAAAGAACACAGCCAATTCGACGATATGCTCTGCGCCATGCCTACGAAAGAGACATAATGTCATGCTGCCTCAAAAGAGCAACTCGCGAGCCAGCAACCTTCGACTTTAGCTGGCGTGCAGTTGTAAACTCTAGCGTCGGTGAAGTCTAGGCATACGAATATAGAGTCAGGAAAAGAAAGGCATGCAAGGAACAAATGATTCAGTCTGCCACTACCCCATTCTTTAGCAGCAGCTCAAGAAAGCAGTGCAATACAGTGTAGGTTCAATTACCTCAAGGCAGAAAAATGTCGATAATCATTATTTTCTTCCTGCTTCAACATCATCATCATCATCATTATTATTCTTGTTATCCTCCTCATCATCATCATCAATGCCCTTCATCCTTGACAGGGTATGGGTCACTCACAAGTAAATGCCACCCACTCCGGTCCTAGGCAAGCTTTCCAAGCTGACCCATCCTTTTCCCATCATTGTCATTTCCCTCTCTACACATCTCTCCCATGTCACTCTGGGCCTACCCCTGCCTCTATGTCCATGTGGATTCCACTGTAGTGCCTGTCTTTTGATGTTTTTATGTGGTTTCCTCAGTGTATGTCCAATACAACGCCACCGTCTCAGTCCGATTTCATCCTCTACTGGTTTCTGCCCTGTTCGTCTCCAAACCTGATCATTTCTTACCCTATCCTGCCATTTTATTCTCAGAATACCCATCATAGATCTATTAATAAAGGTCTGCATTTTCTTTATTGCTCCAGGTGTAGCCTTCCATTTTTCACAGCCATACAGCAAAACTGATTTGACGTTTGAGTTACCAAGTCTGATCTTGATCTTTTAAGATATGTTACCAACTTTCCAGATTCTTTGTAGTTGTGTGTATGTTGATCTTGCCTTTCCAATTCTTGTCTTAGTGTCTGCGTCTGTTTCACCCTTCAAGTCGGTTATACTTCCTAAATATGTAAATGAGACTCCTTCCTCTAATGCCTCTATTCCTATTATGATTGCTTCCTCAGTTTCTGCTTTTGACCTATATACCTTAGACTTCCCACTGTGTGAGGCGCAATACTCTTTGATATTGTATTTAGGTCTTCAGCCTTGCTTTGATCTGACCTTTAGTATGGGAAAGCAAGGCCAGGTTATCGGCAAAATCCAAGTCGTCCAACTGCTGCCATAGGTTCCACTGAATACCATTTTGTTTACCTCTTGTAGACTCCTTCATTATCCAACCAATAGCCAAAATAAACAGAAATGGTGACAGAAGGCATCCTTGGCGTACCCCATTCTGAATCTGAAAACTTTCCCATAGCTGACCCTGGTCAAAGTCTCAAAGATCCTGCAGTAGGAACTCTGACAAGTAGATTGAACAATATTGACTCACTTTTCTGGGATGTTATTCTCATACTAAGACCTTCTTCTTCACACCATATGCAATTTGCTTTAGTAGACCTAAATGGTATAAGCTGTACATTTAATTATTGTCCATAATCAACCTTGTAATAATAAGTAATGCGTGTGAAAAAATGCTATCGGTATCAAACACAGACCTCAACCTATAAATAGCTAGACCGCTCGCACAGGGCGAAA
>BMAT01013534.1:181154-191972 GCA_019649035.1 Elysia marginata | reverse complement strand
TGGTCCCGCTGCAGCGGCTGCCGCTATATTCATGTTTCACTGTATTGACATGTGCATCCTCAAATTTTTTCTTATAATTGTTTTGAATTTGCCTCTGAAAGCTTTCATACATTAACAAAGAGCTTAAAAAACATTCTCTTGAATTGGATGTATTAAAAACACAAATCATGTCCTTTACACATCGTATGTTTTTTTGTGCTCATTCTACCATGAAAAACAAATTATTTAAAATACATGTATGCAACTTTTTAGTGAAATTTCATCAAATATCATTCACAATGTAATAAAACAATTGTGACATAAAAAAATCAGAGGAGTTCCAGGTTAATAATTAAGTTTATTTTATAGCTTCTTTTCTCAACATCATCAGAGAAATAGAAGACTTTGTCTAGATGGAAAGCATAAAAACATTCACAGAAAGGCATAGGTTTTCAAGAACATCATGTGTGCTAGTAACGGTACATTTAAAATTAAAAGAAAAAATTTTCCAAAAAGTGACTCTACAACCCATTTCGGCTATCAATTCATGTAATTCATAATAAGCATTAGATAGCGTAGAAACAGACAACATGACTGTTAATCAGAAGAGGGTTGAAGGTTCATTCATTTTGGATCCAATCCAAAAGGAAGTCAAAGAGGCTAAGCCTCCAAAATGTACATAAATAAAAACAACTTTCAAAGAGAACAAATATAATAAACATGGTTTTTCAGAAGGAGTACTAATCATAACAATTTCAATTAAAAAATTATTATATTAAGAGTAATAATGACGATCACAGTAAACAGATCATAAAAGCAAAATTGAGAGAAATCATGATGCCAACCACAGAAGCGCTCAAATATAGCGGGACCATCCCCACAGCAAAGCCTCTCATTTTTTAATCTATATGAAGTCTATTACCTGTGCATGGGTTTAACGGGACAAAAACAGGCCTGAACATGGATACAGCAGGAGGAATAGAGTAAACTTTAGGGAAATCAGAATAAAAATTTAAGAAACTTTTGCGTCAACATAACGGACAAGCCAACATAAGGCCGTAAGCTCATTGTGGGCTTGCACTGCAAGCTAGTGCCAGGTTCGCGTTAGCCTTTGTTTATCTAGGTCACAAGTTAGTGTGCATTGTATAGGAAATGGACAGAGAAGCTGACCACAGCATTGTAATTGGCTCTTCTAGTGCAGTGAGAGGAGAAACTGTAGGCCTCGAATGACATCATGGATACCTATATATATTTGCTAGCTTAAACCATCGCTAAAACAATGTGAATGATGGCTGTGGATGAAGAGGTGAGGGAAGAGGTGAAGAGGGTCTGGTTAAGTGCCTAGATGAGAGTGCCATCAAAGCAGAGTGTTTTTTTCTTCTTCCTTTTCAGTAAGTCCCCTTTATATTTGTATTGTGGGAACATGCCAACAGCGGGATCTTTCTTTAGGAACCAAAAATCCAGCTGTAGACATGTTCTACTTTATTATATTATAAGGAGTCATAAATGTCAGCCCAAGGTAGTAATGGTAAACTTAAACACCAACAAGAGAACTTTACATAAAATTGTAGGAAGGAAAGAAAAGAAGAGGAAAAACATCTCTTTCAAAACTCAGCCCTATAGATTGGCATAGTGAAAAAATTTAACACAGTTCTACCCTATTCACATAACACTGAGGTAAACATTGCCTGAAACTTTCATAGAATATGAAGCTACTGGTATTCAACTGCAGGATACATAGATTTTCGTTTCTCCCATCAGGGTACTGACCTGATTAATGATACATATTTATATAGTCTATCGCATAATCAGCGTGGGGGCAGCGTGGCGGAGTGGTTAGCGCGTCGGACTCGCGATCTGAAGGTCGTGGGTTCGATTCCCGACCATGCCATGTTGCAGTTGCCTTGGGAAAGCAATTTACCCTAACTTTCGCCAGTCCACCCACCTGTAAAATGGGTACCCAGCTACAGGCAATTCCTAAATTTGTGATATGCGCCTGCAACACCCTGCATATGGGTTTAAAGTGGCCTTAAATGTACTGGTCTGCTGGGGCATTAGTGGCGCTGCTCTTGTGGCGACACAGTTACGCTGAGTAACAAAGCCAAAATTTCCCGAAAGGGATTAATAAAGTGAATAAAATAAAAAAATAAAATAAATAAAATAAAATAATGTTTAGTGTTACTCTGTTACACTGTATACATTGTCTGCTAATCAAGATATATCCTTCTTCAGACAGTCATCAGCAACTACCACAACAACAGTTTCTCATCAGATAACATATCCAATACATGGATCCAATGCAAAATTTCATATGATGGAGGGCTCAGTTTCTTAGTTTTCTTTATGATTTTCCCCATGACCTCACCCTTGGGTTGAAAAGGGTTCATTTATTTTATTTCTTCACCAAACCTTTATTAATCTGGAATATTTTTGAAGATTAGAGGAATTATACAGATTAGGTATTATTGTGAACATCATTTCTTCCTTCATTCCATGTCGCAGTATGCTTAACTGCTGGATAATAATGGCATTGTTGACGTGAAGATCACTCTAATACTGTGTTTTCATTTTTTTTTACTTTCGACAAATGAAATTTTGTTAACAATAAAATGGTTCTCATAGTCCTTGCCACCACCTAGCTCTGGCATCTTTACCTATTGACTCCCTTGAGAATTCTAAGAATGAGCTGCAACGCTACAAAAGCTAAGTGTACTTACGCTAGTGTTATTTTTTAATATTTTTGTAAACTGGTGCTTGTCTATCTTTTAACTTTATAGTCAAAAGGTACACTGATTTACATTTGTCAAAACTCATTGAAATTCATTATCTGGTGAAAAATATTTTATGAGACGAAAGTTAAACATTGTGAATTGGTATTATTTTGGCATTGCTGATGATTGAAAAATACTTTGACACTATGTTTAATTATGCTAACACTATTTTGAAAAAAAAAATATCTTGGTATAACCCTGAAAAATCAAGGTAAAACATATCTAAAACCTATGACAGAATCTTGTAAAATGTGGTCTGAAAATATATGCTTTGCTGTGACAATTAATGTAAGGAATCCAGGACATCAAAGCAACCTGTGCCCACAGAAACAGGTGTGCCCAGGACTAAACTGGCACTAGGGGAGGTTACTTTGTCTGCTACTCCCGACATGCAAGAGTTCAGGAGGAACGTCATAGTTGTTTCAAATGTCATCTTCTGCAGGGGAGAAGTGTTGTAGGCAATGCAACCTCTGTTGAAAGCATCATATTGACCTCTACAGGTCATATAATCTGCCAGTAGAGAGAGATGCCGGTAGTTCACATGGATTCCATAGGCGCCAAAAACACTTTGAATTTCCTGAAATTATGTCCAAAAGGAGGAAAAAATTTTTTAGCATGAACTATGAAGCAAACCAACAAGCACTATGGATAAACATAAGAATTTTTATATTTAATGTGCCAGAAAAAGTTTTGTTTTCTTTCTCATACACAAGAAAATCACCACTTCATATTTCTTCTCTCGACTAATTACTGTTGGAAGTAAATTACAAAAAAAATTGAGCTTTTACTATTTTCAGCTGCAAAATTTTTTAGGATGACATTGGTATGGACATTTTTTTTTAAAAACATGACATTTGGAAGAAAAAAAATCCTGCTTATTCAGTTTCAAAGTATGAATGAGTAAGAAAAGGTTTGGAATCTCTTGCCCTCCATACAACTCTCTGTGACACAAAAGTTAGAGTTGAAATAAAAACCAATTTAAACCTTAAACACTCTTAGATGATAAGGGAATGATGCTTTTGTTTATTAAATCATGAAAATGAAACTTAAACCAGGTGAAAAAGTCTATATAGAACTTATGAGATATTGCAGCACCTGTCTTATTTTTCTAGTAATACCTTGATAATGACTCTGTTACAAGCTTCAATGCCATAGGTGCGAGCCATTGTCAGGATGCAATTACAGTAGATCTTGTTGAGATCAAGGAGATTCGGGTACTTGAACATTTCCTGTGAAAGAAAAAGTCACCAGGGAAAAATATTCATGTAACATAAAGGATAAAAACCTGTTTCAAAACAAGAAAAAAACAATACCATTAACAGTAAATAAGGTGTCAAGGATGCACCCTCATGGAAGCAGTGTTGCACAGGCAGAAAAGATAGCAACAGAAAAAAAAATGCGTACCAGGGGAATCGTACATACAAACACTGACATCACAGTCAACAGTGTCTATACAGGTGTTGCAAGGACAGAGAGAGGGAGCATACGCTTACCATGGCACTGAAAGTAAAACCTATTGCAGTTTGTGACTTTGACAGGTAACAAGTATACAAGAGTGTAATTTTCTTCATAACAAAAGACCAACCTGATGTCTAATTCAACACAAAACCTGTTCTCAAGTGAGAAAGTAAACTAAATCAACAGCAGTAAGATTTGAACAATAAAAGAGATGCACATGAACAGGAGTAACCTGAATTTAATTGAAAAATAAAAGTATTTGCAAGGAAATACCTGCTGCAAAGAATATTGTTGCTTCCGAGCAAAACAAAAAATACAAACTGGTAAAATATAGCCATTTATTTGTTTTTCGTTGATACTTTATGACCTACAAGCAGCCTCCTACACTAATTAAAAGAAGAGGCAGCCCCTAAACTTGTTTGAAATCTTGTAATTTCAGCCCCAATTCATATTGAAATATACTGGATAATGAAAATTAAAAAAAAATAAACCAAAAAGTTTTTGCTCTTATTATCTGCCAGTAAAATGCCTGCAACTCTGCGGAAATAAAGAATCCTTTCTTTTTATGCTCATCCATTTCATTTATTTATCTATATCTGTGTTTTCTTTCCTTAGGCTTGTCTTAAGTTTCTACCCATCATCTTTTACTCATTTTTTGAGTATCACAATTTTTCTCTTCTTCAACTTAGTCCTATAGTTCTGCAATGGACAAACGAACTGCAGTATCTCTCATGTTTACACTGCAGATACTGCACTTGGTTTGTCCCAGGCTGATTTCAAATGTAGATCTAAATATTGGCCAAATCTTGGTCTTGATTACATAGACAGTCAAACCTGCCTTGCCGACCACTCTTCGATACCTCCCTTCCATTTTTTCTATATTTTATATCCTGCAGGGTAAATCAGGCACAGGCCAGAACTTTGACATATTGAAGTTCTTAGCATTTTCTAAAAGGTATTCTATGCTTTTAAATAGGTTGAACAAATTAAAACTATACTTTGTTTATAGTTCATTCATTCCAAATGCAGTACCAATAGTTAGTCACGTTAAAATTTAATATATCAAAAAGCTCTGACTGAAAACTAAACTGAGCAATTTGTGCCTGACTGCACCCAGGTTGACTCTCAAATAGTGTAATGCGTTAAGCATTCAAATTTAAGATTTGGCAAAACTATGCACTACTTTCCTCATAAATTATCGTTTGTTATGAAACATATCCTGAATGTTTTAATTCATCAGAAAGCTCCAGCAAACCTTTCAGAGCTTGATAATAAGAAAAATCAAGCTTTTATTGTAAGTTAGCTCTATGCCTTCATTCAAGCTGAGAGAAAAAAAAAAAGCAGCTGATTGAAGGTAAGACTAGATAGACTTCGCCTGACCAGAAAAAACAACAATAACCCTAAAACTTTTATGATATATAAATGTACACATCATGAGCAAGGCATCTTACTTATTCACTCACCTGCATGTTAATGCCTTCTGTTTTGAGGTGCAGCACAGACTCTCCATCATCCACTTCTTGGCTTAGGAAGGCTCTGGAGATGCCTTTCACCTGATGCAAAATGGCCTGTCTGATAGCCCTCTCAAGCAACATACGCACATCTATCTGCAGTTTGCTCTGATCATACTGTGGGGATAAAGATATAGAAATATGAGTTTATTTTGAGGGAAACAAAAATCAATTTTTAAACCACTTAATGTTACTGGGAGACCCTTTAGTCAAAAAAGAATGAAGATTGCTTTGATTTTTGAGAAAAAATTCAAATGGTTGACCCAATTAAAATTTCAAATCTAAATAATAACTTTTCTTTCACCATATTCTATTTTATATCCCCTGATCTAGCAAGTCAGTGATTTGCTACACCTGAGCAAAGCACACAGTTTTTTTCTTTTTTTCAAAAATAACCAAACCATAACAGTGTTTTATGCCAGTTGTTAAAATACAACATAATAGCTTTAGCAACTTTTACAACACTATGAAGATAAAACAAACCGCACACAATTAGATTATCTTGTTTTGTTATATACAGGGCTTGAAATAGACCGCGGCACCGCGGCAATTTGCCGTGGTGCCCTTGTAATTTGCCGTAATGCCCTCAAAATCAGAGGGTCAACCGCAGCAATTTTTGCCGTGCCCTTGTTTTGTTTTGTTGAAAATAAAATTTACTGGTATTTACATAAATTACGGTGAAAGACAAAGAGGTGCCGACCATTAATGCAGTAGAAGTACAATAGGCCTATATAATGTGGTCTTCGATTGAGACCAGATCTCGCGCCGTGTCTTGTGCCCTCATCATCAGCTCCAACCTTGAGTGAAGTTTCACGAATGCAGTAAGAGTTGTTACTGATAACGGTAACGCATAGATCTGAAGCCTACTGTCTTGAGTGTCTTCTATGTATTCCTCCTTAAGCGTTTTTATCGATCGATGCAAAGTGTCGTCGACACATAGTGGGCAGGGGGAGAGGATACAAAAAATTATAGGTCTAGATTAGAGGTCTACAAGCAGAGCGGTAATGAATGAAAGTCCGTTACCCGCTGCACGGTGAATTTCTTGGAAATGGCAAGGACCGTAACCTAGGCCTATACCGTAACGCATCTCAAAGTTTATGCGTCTTGTTTTACACAAAGTTTTCTGCATTTTGTCCTACACGGATCAAGAGCCTTTTTACCGCGAAAGAAGACGAAAGTATCTGGGCCAACGCCCCGAAAAAAGGGCACGAAGTTTGATGCATTTTCCACGAAATGCTGAGATTTGATAAAATGTAGATCTACATGTAGGCTACTTCATGCGAGTACCGTATTAATGAACTCAAATAACCAACCATATCAATATTGGTCTACTAACAGAGATCCGCTCATATACAAGAGATCTAGATCTAGATCTATTTATATTATACTGCTGTGAGTGTGAGTTTTTGTGTGTGTGTGTGTGTGGGGGGGGGTTGAGAGAGAGAGAGAGAGAGAGAGAGAGAGAGAGAGAGACAGGGAAATATTTGAATTCATGATAAATGTAGGCCTACTTAGTTTTAGGCTTCAATATCACTCACTCTACTATAATATGACTGAGTTAATAAACTACAGTGGAATCCTGATAGAGTCAACACCCCCGGACTACAAAATTTGTTCACTTTAAGCAAGAGTTGACTTTAACCTTTACAAAGATATACAAAACAGGACTGCAAAACAGAGTTGACTTTAAGCAAGAGTTTCCCATTTTAAAAAGGTGTTGACTTTGACAACAACTCATCATCATCAACATGAATGGCAAAATCATCATAATAATAATCACCATCATCGTTATCATTATCATAACCAATGGAAACCTAGGCATAACATCAGCAGCCACACTGAGAAGAAAAAGACAAAAACTGCCACTGGCAGTAAAAATTGTGGAATCTGGAGTGGCTTAGGTGGACCACATCTAAAAACATTTTCCTCAAGAGTCTTCTGTTCCACATGCAGAGAACAGTCACTGTCACTGCATCAGCAAAGCAGCAATATTTGGGGACCAGTGCATTACAAAGAGATAATTAAAAATAAAGAAAGATATTTCAGTGGCACATGTGAAAACAGAGGCAAGTAAGAAAAATGTATTGATGAGAGGGGTTGGCATTATAAACAGCCTTTAAGAAGATGGATCAGGCAGAGATGCAGAGATTAAAGAAGAATGTAATTAAATATTATTGTTAGTCTTTTGTTTAATGTGATTTAAATGGGATTTACTTATTCCAATTTTCTATTTATGATTACTCTTCTTTACAATTATTTGTAAATAAACAAAGACTCGCTCTATGCTTTTGACAAAATTTGTATAGGGCAAAAAACAAACAGAGTTGTTATTAATACCAACGTTGTGGTTTACTAAATTATTACTAATTTTAATCAACAAAATGATCACCTCCAACTTTTGCCTTGGTGCCCAAGCAAATTGCCTCGGTGCCCTCTGACTTTCAGGCCTAACCGAGGCAATTTTTGCTTGCCCTTCTGAACACCTAATTCAAGCCCTGTATATACATAATAACTCACAATAAATGTTACAGTACACCAACGTCTTTTCCTTTCATCAAATTTGAAGTCATGAACAAAGCTGTTAGCCATAGCCTGAAAGTAAAATTTAAAAAAAAGGTCAATAAGGCCCAAATAACTTTATTTAAATATTTGTTAACAAATGAATCATAAAAATAATCACCCTTTTACCCAGGCTTTATTCAACATAAATTAAAAATCTCACTCTTTGTGGGATTGTAAACAAGGATGCAAGTGACTTTTGCATAAAAATCAGGAAAGTTAAACACTTCTATAAAGTGCTCAGCCTGGCACTGATAACCAGGAGCTGCCCTTGTCTAAATTATTCAAGGTAGATACAACTCTGCACAAGGGCCGTCATAGCTGTACAACTTAAAAGAAATGTTTGCAGGTTTTCTCTCACATTTAGGTCTTATTTTTTCAAAGTTTTTTTTAGGGAAAAAACTGCTAAAAATCACAATTCCTACAAATTTAGGAAAAGATGCATCTTTGTGTAAAATTATTTTAAGGTTTGCATTTTACCACATAATCTGTGAAGCTACATTAGGACTTCGAAGAGCAATAGCAATATTTGCCGCTGCTAATTTGTAATTTCATACCTCTGTTGGTGCAAAAAGCTTCAAGGAAATAGACCAATATCTGTGCATTTTAATGGCACTAAACTAAATATTCTTAGAAATTAAATTAGACTTCAAAACTTCCTGTTCATTCAAAACTTCCATGCTTGGGGTTCAAATCCTCACTTAAAGATGAAAAAATAATCTTACATAGATGACTAATTTTCTGGGAATATTACCCACTTTGTTTTATAAATTTTTCTACACTATAACATTGATAACTAGGCCTATCACTTGATAATTATGTAGGATTCCCACAAAACAAGTTGACTTGCTCTGATGGATCAATCAAAGGAGTAAAATTTGTCTGAATTTTTTCTTGCCATATATTGAATGAGAGTTCATGATGTATTTTACCATATGCAACTGCAAATCCATACAATAGATGGCTACAGTTAAGATATGTGTCCAGAGTCTGGTTGGTCTTCTCTTTAAATTCTTGGTAAATGAAAAATTTTAAGTCACTTTTTCTCCATATTTCCAAAAACAAATCCCACTGATCCACATTCTTCAAAACTTGACAACTTAGGACAAAATATTAATATCAAAAGTATTTTTCACCATCTTAAAGAACTTTTAAATCCAAGAAACTTTTAACACTGCATACATCTCAAAACCTCAAAATCCTCTTTGTAAACTTTTGTTGGAACACTCACAAATGCTTTGTTACATTACTATTTTCGGTATTTAATTATTCAAACCTACAGCTGTGACCATCTCCTTGTCCTCCTTGCTAAGATCTTCAAGTCTAGACATCTCATGACCACTGTTATCATCGCTGTAGTTCGCCTCCTCCTCCGTATCACAATTTTTATCATCATCTTCTACAGGTTCCCCATTCTCCTCTGCTGCATTGATGCCTTCTACATCCCCAGTATCTAAAAATAAAACAATTTTTATAATGTTTGCAATATGATCAACGTCAGACATGGTGATTGGCTATTCTTTTTTTACAAATTATTTTATAAAGAACATGCTCCTTCTCTCGCCTTTCCATAAATTGGTCCTTACTGTCTCTCTATTTTTAAAGGAAGAAGAGTCCACTAAAGCTGAATTTGGCCCCGCAATGCAAACTTTGATGTAAAACTTGCTGCACTTTGTAAGGGAAAAAATTGTGCACACATAATAATACATCAGCATGCACAAGTTACAAGTGTCCCTTAAGAATAAATTCTGTCGAAGCAAAAGCCATATATCTCTCATATCAATATCTGTATTCATCCTGCAGTCTTATAAACTAATTCAGCATACTGTTACACTGCTTTTCATTTTAGAATAACAGATATGAGAAAATTAAAACAGTTTTTTCCATAATGAAACTTCTGTCCTTGATCTTATTTGGGAAGTCTGGTTATGATTAAAAAATGTTAGATTGTGCATCTCTAAGTATAATGCAAAAGTTGCATAAGCAAATCTGTTAATGAACTTGAAGATAACAATCTTAGTGAGGCATTATTACAAACTGTGACTTCATCAGCCCATTGTTAGCTTATAACATGTTAATCAGCAATAGTAACTCATACAACCATAAAACGAGACTAGGACACAAATTACCTTAAAACTCTTTTGAAGTTTGGCTTTCTCATAATAGATTGTATTTACTCTAATATTTCATTCTCAAATCCTTACTATATGTCTCAGACAGGTGACCCCAAATACTGTATCCACACCTACATTAAAAACAGTATTTTTATACTAAAATTGATCTTTTTAATATGCAAATCTTAAGCTGAGAATTGTGTTGAATTTGCAAGCTGAGAGAACTTAGTTTGTAAAGAGCCTTTCTTTGCATATGAATTTAAAAGTGGTTTTTCAAAATTGAGTACAGAAGTTTATGCAAAAAAAAATATTAAAAAAATGGAAATCTTTACTTGCATATGAATCAAAATGATTCATTTCTTTTACCCAGTCATAAGTATCATATCGTCGTGCCCGTGCACTTTTTGCGTAAGTGAAAATTTGGCC
>BMAT01013534.1:142990-165757 GCA_019649035.1 Elysia marginata | reverse complement strand
CCCCCCCCCCCCCCCTTTCCCGCCCAATAAAGGTATATTTGTCCATATTTTAAATCAAGATAAGCTTCAAGATTTTTCGAGAAAATATTGATAACTTCATATTTTTGAAGTTTGGAAGCTTAGAAAAAGTTTGTTCATAACAGCAACACGCTTGTAGGTAAAAATTGCAATATCTGATTCGTTCACCTTGGTGACAAGACATTTTATCTTAAGAATTAGAACTAACAAAAAAAAAAAAATAGAAAAAAGAAAAGAATGCATACAACTATTAGAAATTTGAGATTTTAAAACTTGAATGTAACAATGCTACAATGGAGATATATGATGAACACAGACTGAAAGTTTGTCTAACGAATTCCCTCTCTGTCTGCCAAACTGTGTTTTTAATATAGCACTTTTAGTTATGTGTTTTATACATTTGCAAGAAAAAAAACTTTCCATTTTCTTTTATGTCTTTTCATCAAACAAAGCAATTTTGTAAGCAATGTTGAATTTTTTAAGGCCAGATAATGAAAAGTGTTTTTGGTGTTGCTACCTTTTTCTTGACGAGAATGTCCCCCACTCCTAAAGAGAAGCCTGATAACTGAAGGAAGGATGTGAACAAACGGCCCAAACAGGTTAAGAGATGACCAGCTGGCTTCCCTCCATACAACTGTAGAGTAACAAATCAAAAATAGACAAAAGTTGAAAAATACCAAACAACTTGCTTAAAACCATGGTAAATGTCTGGGAAAAAAAAAACAAGTTACAAGTTACAAAGATATAGGCATTATAAAAACATTATTTAAGTTGATGAAAAAATATTTTAATGTTTGATATAGGTCCTGGGTTATGGACCCATAAGTTAGAACATAAGATCATGAAATTTTTCAACTTAGTTCTTATCAAAATTTAGCTGAATTTTACAAAGTTTTCAAGGTAGCATAAATTTTCCACTAAAAAATCAAATGAAACTATGAACTGAGTTCAAGCTATAAACAGATGAGCCTTTTTATTAGTGTCTCAGATAAAAACATTTCTTCAAGGAAGAAAAATTACAATACCTCATAACAACAATGAACAAGTCCATACGGTGAAGGCCCATAATGTGCTTTATCTAGTACTCCTTGCAGTAGCTCTCCTTGCCTAAACACAACAGTGCTCTCTCCCATAGCCATTGATTCCAGGGCGGACAGTTCCAGAGGAAAAATGGATTGATCTATTGCTGACATAGACACCCAGCTCTGAGGATGGTTCAAATCATAAATCTTGTAACTCATGTTGGAAACAGTTATATCGCCACATAGAAAAAAATCTTAAAACAAGTAGAGATGTTAAATGCTGAGAAAAAATCTTTGATCCGGCCTTCCTTAGGAAAACTAGTCTTTATGAGAAAACAATATAGGACCAGAAAAAAATAAAGCTTTTATATTTGACTTTTTAGACCATGTCTTAGAAAATAAGGGCTAAAAAGATAAGATTTTCCAAAATCTAAACTCACACTATATGTCATGTTCCAAAAATGTATTTTATGACTCATTTTATCTGAACATAAAATCACCAAATTTTTCATTTCTTTTTTCCAAATTATTCAGAATTCTTTCTAAACGAAAGGAAGAATTTTTCCTATTTTTTGTAGAAATCATTTAACAAGAAATACTATTTATCCAGAGCTGCCAACCCTAATGAACTGGCTCCAGTATTTTAAGACCTCCATTTCAGTGTTTTTTTTTCAAAGCACTTCAGTACTCACTACGAGAACAAGGTCCAACAAAGATAAGATGTTTCCCTGTATATAAGGAGGTTACTTGCAGATGTTAATTCATTGATATTTGATGATGAGCTGTCTCTCTTTTGAATTGATTACTTTAACTCGTTTTTCTTTAATATTCTGGTGCGATTTGGCTTTGCAGGTAAAAATCCCCCTATCTTATAGTTCTAGACTTTATAGTTTCTTTCCACTTTTAGTAATCAGAGATATTTTCACAAGTCATAGCTCATTTCAGCATTTTGGGTTTGACATCAATACTCCAGTATTTTGGTAGTCATTCTGGTACTAAAATACTGAAATCGGTACTGGTTGGCAGCTCTGTTTATGTCGAAACACAAACTAGCACAAGTCATGAATCAAGTTTGAGTCATACGCCTGAAAGAATTTGCACAACTTGCAAGACTAAGTCTGAAAAGAATTGGTGAGTAAAAAGAAATAAAGCATATGCTACGGGAGTTTATGCAAGACAGAACAAATCAATACGCTATTACAATTATGTTACTGAGAATATATTAAGCAACCAGGGAAGTCACTCAAATTTTCTGAAAACTGAAAATCTTGGCGCTATGTTCCTGCATATATACAACAGTGTCATTTGGAGGCAATAAATTTTATATTGCTCATGGGACCAATCTTGCTCAAAAATGTGTTTTTATGCAGTTTCTCAAGCTTAAAAAACCGGCAAAAACGGAAAATGACTTAAAAATGGCATCCCTGAGCAATTATTCAAATAAAATGGTTCATTTAGTGCTTAATCAAACTAACTGACAAACCTTTTCAGGAATCTTGGATTTGCCTTTGAGGTTTAGAGGGGCTTTCCCTTGCGGAATGATGTTCAATAGAAGAGTGCTTATTATCTGAAACACAAAGCCAGAAGCACTTAACTCTTGAAAAAAAAGAAAACAACCCCCAAAAAGCAATTTTTTGAAGGTTTTTGACTCTTTATGAGAAAAGCATACAGCATGGTCAAATTTACACTAATGAATGAGATGATATCGAAGCACTTTACACCAGTCTACAAATAAAAAAATATAGAAAAATAACACTAGCTTTGAACAAGTTTTGAACTTATTTAAAAGAATGAGGTGCAAATCTCTATGATTCAATCAGCAAGCATTTATAAGTAAAAGGAGATTAAACCAGATCTCTAAAATCACACACACACACACACAGTTAAGATATTCATTAATTTTTCATAAATTTTAACCCAACTTTCAAAGACCTAAAAATCTTTAATTTCATCGCAAAAAAGCAGTAAAAATAATCACTTGTTTTCCAGTCCACAACGGCCTTGGTTTTAGTATTGCAGGAGGTAGAGTAAGAATCTCATGTTTTGAGTCACTCATAGCACACCATACCAGCTCACTGTAGTCTTGTCTGATGAAAAACAAAACATAATGATCAAGCTTGATTATGATCAACATAACAAATAGCAGATAAATGATCAAGTAAAAGGAAAAGAATGTTAGATGAATAAAGAATATAGAATTACAAATGACTAATAAATAGAGTTGAGACACGAATGGGCTGTTTTTTTCTTTTTTACTAAAAGCTCAATGTAATGAAGTAATCATTACCACTTTCAAAGCTTACTCACATCCCCATTATCTACTAAAACATATCAGAAAATTAAACTCTCGACCCTACAACAATACAATCCTTGAGAAAGCCATTTTTAAAAATAAACATTGCCCTCTTGGCTTCAGTTTTGGGAAGACAATCAAATTCAGAAACAATGGCCTTCACTTTTACATTTCTTATAAAAACTTTGTAGATTAATGTAGGCTCACCGTGTGAAAAAACGTCCTCGTATGGTAAGAGCAACACCAGCTACCATATGATCCTGTATGAGACCAGCCAGCGGAGTTCCATCTTTTGGTACCAGGTATTGTTTATCTACACAAGCTAGTACAGTAGAGGATACAAGAAAAAATGTGCTCACTCACAACTCTTCTTTTCACATACTTTAAAGTGAATTTCCTTCAGCTATTTCCTATGCAATCAATAGCAAATATAAAAATCAATAAGAAAAATAATAAATTATATATTAACATCACATGTAATTTCTTTTTCTGTTTTAGATGTATATAAAACGCTGTGCTATATAGCTATTGTACTATTGACGATTTCCGTGACACCAAGACAATTCAAGTTTGTGATCATTCACAATAACCACAAAAATTATCACTTTCTCTATATTAATTAGTTTTTAGGGTGATTTGGTTCATGATTACTTAACAATGAGTATGAAATCATGACAAACACAGATTACATGTGTTTACCAGCATAGAAAAGCTTCAAAATAGCATTTTTTTACCAAGTGTTGAAGCCTCTGCCCTCCCAAGTTCGCACTGTGGCATATGGGCATTCATTTCGTCTCCATCAAAGTCAGCATTGTATGCCTTACAGTTTGAGTAGTGCATCCTTAGAGTCTTTATGTCTGGTAGAACTCTAGCCTGTTCAGAACAAACAAGAGATAATGTGAAGAAATAGACAATAGGTGACTGCCGGACCTCGCCATATAAAAAAATAATGGAAAAGTTAGCAAGTAAGGGTAGAAGTTACTTTCCCATAGTTTGCACCTCCAGAGATCATTTCATCAACAGCTGGGATCTAGAATTTTAGTTGAGAAATTTAATGCCTAATCTTTCAGCTGTGTCTTCTCTGTTAAGCCTTGTTTGGCATAAGAAAAAAAGGCCTAAGATTAGCTTGTGGAAAAATTGTGAACATTCAATCAACCACCAAAGCATACAGTATAAAAAAGCACATTCTGTTCTTAATGTTTTTTTCTTTCTTCACTATGTTTCAGAGCACTAAACTTGACAAGGATGACTGTCAAAATCAAAGTAATCATACTAAGGGTTAAAAAATAAGGACGAAAAACATTATAAAAACTTTTCACTCGTATATGATAATTGGGCTTTACACAAGCCCATTTGCACTACAAAATTGTAATAGTTTTTAAAATGGGTAATCATTGACGATTCTTACTCTATGAGCTTGTATACTAGGCCTGTGAAGCGTGGGCTGGCGATTGAGAAGCAGGAAATCTCCCTCTAGCAAGTGTCTACAGACCTGTCATGGAAAAAAAACCATTATTTACATTACCAAACTTAGCAGCCAAGATCTACATCAAACAAACCAAAATAGAATTTAAAATTTTTATCTATTTTTTATTTACAATTAAAAATAATAATGCTCTATAACGCCCTAAAAATCCTATAGAAAGTGCTTGATGGTACAGTACATAAAATTGAAATTACAAATACATGTACATCAGAATGAATGCATCCTAAAAATTCCAGGTAAAAATAATGGCACAAAGTTCTAAAACTTTTTAAAAGGTTAGCTAATGTAAGACCTATTTTTTTTAATCCTTTAGTAAAAAGCAAATTGTTCAAATTAAGAGTATACATATTATGCTAAAAGACTGTTTTTTTTTTTTCACTCATGACTATCTTCCGCTCAATAAATTACTACAAATAAATCATAATTACAGTAAAAGTAAAAATAACTGCATTGCCAACAGTCTAACAATTGAAAGCTTAACAAAATGCCAAAAGGAGGATGCGGAAACACTCAACAAAAAAAATACAATTTTGATGATGGCATTGACAATAAAAAAAAAAACTGGTTTAAATTGAACAAACATATTGAAATAATTTAACTAAAACAAAGCCAATCATACTGTTTTTGACCCTGTTTTGCTGATGTCAGGGACAAGAAGTTGCTTAGCCAAAGCTTCTCGCTGGGTGACATTAGTGGCAGAGAGTATGACATTTTTCCCATGCTCATCAATGACACTGACAGCTCTGTTAAAAAAAAGACAAAATAAAACAAAAAAACTTTATATGGAAAGTGCAAACTTTAAGAAGTGCTCTTCAAAAAATTGAAAGAACAGTGGAATCAGCAACTAAAACAACATCTCGCCTAATAAAAACCAGAGAAAAAATAACCAAACTATTCTTTTTGTTTTGCCGCATTAAAAGAAAATACTTTGTTAATAAAGGGATGAGTTTTTTTTTTAATAAATCTTGGGGAAGAAAAAGATAATTATCCAATAAAAGACCCCACTAGACTGGCAGAGAGTGTTTCAGCTCAGCCTCACCCTGGATATTTCTCTGGACCATTGATAACCATCTTCCTCAGCTTATGAACATTCCACGGGGTTACACGCTGCGGGTAGGTCAGCTTTGAGGCAAACACCATGGGAATGCCAATCTCACTGGTAGCAATATATGGGTCAGGAGAGATGACTGAACGAGCAGCAAAGTTCACTCGCTTCCCCATCATATGCTTCCTGAACATGCCCTCTTTTTTCTCCAATATCTAGGAAATATAAGGAAAGATAGCAAATATTAAGCACATTTTCTGAAAAAAAAAAAAAAAACAACAAAAAACTAAAGCAAGCAAAAAGCTCCTCATTAAATTGGCACACCAAAATTTGAAGGTCATTAGCACAAAGAAATTCTTAAAAAACCTTGAACTATTTGGACTTCGCAGAATATAAGTTTGTGTACAATTTTTAACCCACTGACTACTTTCCCTGCAAACATTACAGGATTATTATTTATATAAACTTTACAGATTTTCTTAAAATTTTGAAAGTCTTAATTTTGTTGACATTCTGCTTTTGGGCTATTGAAATGGCATGAAAATTTTGAAAAATAAAAATTGAATTTTTTACATCCCTAACAAATTTGCATTTGTACAAACTCTTGCTACAAACCTGCTTGACTCCAAAACACTTGTCTTGTGAAAGATTGTCCAAGTCACTGTCAAGCACAACATTAACACGAGCTTGCAACCGCAACCAGAAACTCATCACCCTTTGCATACACGTGGTCAAATTGTCAGTTGAGTCTGTGATAGTTGGACCCTTTAAAAACAGATGACAGGAAAATAAGACCTTTCTTTGAATACTGACATAATTTTTTTAGATGAAATAGAAATGTGTATAAAAAATTTGCCATGCAAAAAAAAAAGAAAGAAAAGCTTCATTCAGGATGATAACTCTAACTTCTTTGTTGAAAATGCAGATAAACAATAATAATATTAATAAAAAAATTGTAACTAAGTCTTCTAACCTCAATTGAATTTGAAACTATCACCAATGATTTGATTTACCCTTATGACAAAAACAATCATGTTCATTTTAGAATAGATTTGTATTGCTTGAAAAAAAACCCCATCAAATGGCATTCTAAGAATTTATTTAGCTAGGGGCAAAAACGTTTTGAAATCCAATAAGATGTCCACAAATCAAATTTCACCACTTCAGATGTTTAAGAAAAAGAAAACTATCAAGGAAAAGAAATTGAAATTTCTAGATTCTCTCACCAGCACTGCGTTTTCTTCTGCTGCTCCTTTCCTATTGCTGTACTCAACCATCAGTTCTCTTAAAGATACACATTCTCTCAACACGTTGGCCAAGTTAGCTGTTTGAGCATGCTCATATTTACGGTCTTTCATGACACTCAACTAGAGGATGTTCAATGAAAAAGATATTTGGAACTTAAAATTTTGTCCCACAAGATAAAAAAAGATAAAAACAAACAAAACACATAGTAGCATTGTAGAGTTCTGCATTAGTTTACTTATAATTCTAAATAATGTGCAAAGAAGAACGATTTGAACACTAATGACTTTATACTCTGATGGTGATGTGGCTATGAGATAAAATATACCTGCTGTGCTACAACAATGATAAATAGAGGCTAAAATAATGTGCAAACCAAGCTACCAACAAACAAACAAAAAAAAACCAACAGAATACATATTACAGGCATAAATAAATTTTATGGATAAAACGAGCAATTTCAGTCAATAAAGATTTAACACACAAAAAGAGGAATAACAATCATCTGTGCTCACAGGCCTGAAACGGACAGGAGGTACAGGGATAACATCCAAGAAAAACACATCTGTTGGGACCTCTGAGAGTTTGACTCTCCCCAAAAAGGGAAACAAGTTGACCAGAAAGTCTTGATTATTCTTCCAAACCTTAAGAGAAAAAGAAAAATAAGTCTAGTAAAAACAGATGAATTCACAAAAAACTCTTGGGTACTTTACCTAAATAAAGTTTATTGATCATTATACTTTACAGCACATCAGTAAATTTGAAAAAAAAAGTAAGCAATCACTGTCTTCCTGTGCTTTACAACTTGTGGAACACCCGAGATTTTGGTTATATTGGTGATGAAATGTTCCTTATTTTAAAAGAAAACAATATAGATTTATAATGCAACAGAAAAAGTTGATTGAAAAAAATATATGAATTCATACAACGTTCTCACCAGCCTTAAATGATCTCGTGCAAGGTTTGGTGTCAAAATACATCGTCTATGTTTAGATTTAAGAAATGCCTGGACGTCAGGGTGTGACTCTCCCATAACATCCTCCCCAATGCCTCCCTCACTCCCAGGAGCTTGGTGTGCTTCATCAGCAGCGACAGAATCTTCCATGTCAACTTCTTCCACAGGCTCTGGGTCTTCATTGGGTACTTTGCTAGCCTTCTCTTCTGGTTTTGATCTAAAAAACAACCCCAATTTTTTCATCAATATAACAACTCTGTGACTTTTCCAGTACTTGTAAGAAAGCATTATGCTTGACAATAAGAAACAGTATAAAAATTGCTCTGCCCATTGTTTTACCTGAAAACTGATTTCAATTCAAAACCTCATAAGCATGATTTGTATTATAAGCACTGTTATTGGATGTAAACCTTTGAATTGTATGCTAACCAGTGAGGTTATGAAAAGAACAAACCTTGACTTTTTGGGGACTTTCTTTTCATCCACGAGAGAGCCCACAATGGTACAGTTGTACTCAGCTTTAAGGCGGCGATTCCGTGTCTCACAATGACAACATGCAGACTTGATATGAGTGAAAGCCATAATGATCTTCTGCATAGTGTTGTGCATTTCAGTCAAAAGATTTTTTGACATGGAAGCTTCGTTCTTTTTACCATCTGAGGAAAAAAAAAAGCTTAGCATGTGAGATAAGGTAACTTAATGTCTCCATGATTTAACACTGCTCTATGCAATAAGACAAGTCCTTAGAATTAATAGGAAATACAATTTGAAAAAAATGTCAAAAATTTTAAACACCTAATTCAGCACAAATTACTTGAATGAATTAAGGAAAATAAATGTGTTCCAAGAAGGGGTATTTGAACCTTTATTTTCAAGGTTGAAACTGATAACCAAGTCAACATCAAATGTTTAAACTGTCCTTATCACAGGGCATGAAAGAAGGTTGGGTGGGACTGGGAGGTGGGCATGGAGCACAAACTGTCTCACAAGTGTTCAGTCTTGTATGTCATAGGACCATCTCGGTAAGTATGTTTGCTTAACCGAATGCACTATTACTAAGGCCGCTTGTTAGCAAACACATGAAATATTAGTGACAATTTTCAGCCCGATAGTATGGTTGGCCATAATATGTTTATTTTGTACTGATTGTCAGTATGTTTCAGGAAATTTGGAGTGCCAACGGTTTAAGGGATCAGTGAATTCCAAACTAGTTTGACAATACAGTTTAACTATCGACACAGATCAAATAGCTGAAATCTTATAAAGACTTTTTTCTATATTCCAGTCCATCTTTATTGGTTTAAAATAAAAATCAAGTTGCTACATAAGAAGAAAAAAAAGACAAGTAGGCCTACTACCAAAATTTCGTTTTCAATTGAACCTCAGAATAATTGGCTAAGTAAAAGATTTAATGAAACAGTTACTTAATAAATATACTACATGGTTGAGATGTGGTAAGAGGATCAGGTTTGGTTTTTCTATTAAATAAGCATCTGCGGACCCCAGAATTTTTTATGAGTTGCAAATAAACTGACACTTTCTATACGCTTCTGTCCTATGACTACAGAGATTGAGGACACAAGTGGCACAAAAATAAAGCTTAAAAAAACAAACAAGTAGATTGCAAGGCACCTACTCTTCAAAACGTCTGCAACATAAGCCTCCAGGAGCGGTAAAACTGTCTCCTCTGCTTGCTCAGAGTTGAGAAACCTTTCACTTAATTCCTGAGCTTCCACCAAAAAGCCAAGATGTAAAAGGCGGAGTCGTTGGGTAAAGACTTGTAGTTGTAACGTAGGTAAGTTGATGCGGTGACAGGCGAGACATGTGCCTTTCAAAAGCTGCGGACAAAAAAAAAAAAAAAAGGCAATGAATTACAAAGCTTGCCAGGTTTGAAGAAAGTGACGTGTCATGCATCATCTAATTTGTCTTACTCTATAACTTTGTGAAGAACTAAGTGAATTTGCTTTTTTCTTGATTTCTCTCAGTCTCTCCTTTTTTTCTTGCTATATTGTCCACACGCTTTTTTTACCTTCTCTCCCTACCACATCACTCTGTTAATGAAGAATATAAACTATTTAAATGTATATAAAGCAATATGTATAAATCAATTATCTTTTCAATACCAAATTATGTTTACGCCACATTCCCCATCTGGTTTGTGTCTTTTAATTTAAAATCTATTCCCTTTAAAAATTATAAGTATTTTCCCTACTCTATCTCTGCCTCTCTCCCTTTCTATTAATCTATCTATCTATATATCTGTATCCTCTCTTCTTTCTTCAATTACCGTTTTCCCTTAGTAATAACATATTATACCTGCATAACAAAATATGTACAAACAACCAAATTAGTGTCACCGATTGTTGTTTAAAAAATATTATATACGGTCCATTTGTCACTCTCTTTCATCTGAGATCTAGACTTTAGAAACAAAACAAAAAAAACCCTTTGTAAAAACAGAGCTGCTGATCACTAATCAACTGGCTCCAGTACTTTAAGATTTCAATTTCAGTATTCACTACAAGAGCAAGGCCAAACAAAGATAAGAAATATATATGGGACCCGTATATGAGGAGGTTCCCTGCAGACGTTAAGTCCTCAATATTTGAAGTTCAACTGTCTCTACTTCCAGTTGGTTAATTTATAAGAAAGTTATGAGTTTAGCTAAAAAAGCATTGACCTCTTGTTTTTAGATGATCTGGTGCATTTCTCATCTTTTGGGCCTAGACTTTATAATTTCTCTCTAATTTTAGTGATTACATATTTTCCCAAGTAATAATAAGCTAGTTTCAGTATTTTAGGTGTGACATCAGTACTCCAGAATTTTGGTAGTCATTCTGGTCCTTAAATATTGAAATCGGTACTAGTTGGCAGCTCTGTAAAAATCATTTTCATAAGATTCTGATTTCACACCTAGTTCCAGAAAAAATTATAACCGAAAATTTGTGTTGGCTATGGTGCTAAACTGATTTCAGAACCCTTTCGTAATTGAGAATCGTAACAGAAGTAATTTTAAGATCCACTCTAAAAATAGTTTCTTTCACTCTAAAAATAGGCATAACTGTTTTTGATTTCAATTTACAAAATTCATTGTCTTGAGAAAAGATATAATGCTCACTACAATTTTCAAGACAATTTACAACTTTGTGCCAAATTTGACATGTCTATGTGACCTAGAAATGTCTGGGTAGTTTTTTTTATATAATTTTTGGTCTAGCTTAATTATAAATAGATGCAAAAACAAAAAGCTGAAAGAATGAGACTGGAAAGATATAAGCTACTGGGCCATTTCAATTCAGAGAAGTAGTTTTTGCAAAAAATTCAAATGCCACTCAGTGTTTTTCTTGTTTGTCTATGAAACTAAAAAGGCCAAAGTTTCAGAATCAATACTTGTTGACAAAATTTTAGGTATCTTAACATGTTTTTCAGCCATGACCTTTCGTTCATTTTTGTTTCCACAAAATCAGAAGAAAAGGATGGCATAGATAATGGTTCAAATTTTGTTATAATAATATTGCAACAGAAGACAATACCACACTTTTGTGAAGTTGATATGTCAGTTCAATGTATTTCAAGCAAAACTTTCTATTTTAGCAGATTCTGTTGATGTCTCTGTCAGCCAAAATAAGGCCAATGGGCCATGTAAGTTACTTGACGCGAAAGACACCTTTTTTTAGGTTTGAGCAGAGCATACTTGAAGCAATTTAGAGGCCTTTTATTCTCAAAGCTAGCACATCGTATGCTATCATGTGCATTTAATCAAAGACGTTTGGTTGCACATATTTAGAGTAATGTCACCCTGAAAAGGTGTAAGCTACGTGACAGAAAATGTGTAAGTTACGTGACACTGAAGCAAACACAAAAAGTCAACACTCTGCTTTATTCAAACTTGCACTGTCCCTAGCTGTCAATTATTCACTCTACTCAGGACAGAGTCTGAATCATTTTTGCCATCTTCTGGTACAGGAGGGTTGACTTTGTTGATGAACTGATTTCTGGTGTGAAAAAATGTATTTTATCCTCTCTGAGCCCTCTTCTAGTTCTATACTCCACTTATGTTTTGACATCTCACTCATTTCACATGTTACTCAAAAGCTGCATTATGCCCTATCTCATCTGATTCAATTTCACCTCTGCACTCTCTCTATCAGACCATATGACTATGTGCATCATACCTCTGTTCAAACACTGATAATTACTGATTTTTCTCCATACAAGAACAATTCATTATAACCAGTCAGTAAGGCTATCTCTCTATACATTTGAGTGTACACTCCTGATCCCTGGAGCTTCTTTGACATTATGAATATCCGATATGTTTGCTTCTTCTATTTAAACAATTTTGAATATATATATCCGTAAAAACCAATACATTTTTTTCCTAGAGTGAACTCGCAACACCTGCAAGTTTCATCGGACAAAAATGTCACTGCTTTTGCTCTTTCTAGCTTTTCTGACTCATCATGACTTGGCCTTCCTCTCAATGCATGTACCACCCCTTTCCCATGCGAATTGGCTAAGAAGTTCCTATGGAATTCAGTTTTCTCAAGATTAAATTGCTTCTGAAGTTCATGCAGCATTTGAAGGCAGAAGGGGTTTTTTCAATTTGGCAGGACTATAAGGGGAAAAAAGCAAAGAGTTTACCCAGTCTGGCAATGTCTACACTTCATGGAATCTTTCTCTCATACACTCCACATCACCTAGTCACATTTTACATTGTCAACCCTCTCATCCACAAACATTTACCCTAATTTTCAGTGTTCAAATTCTTCTCCGAACATACATGCACTACAGTTTCACTCTCAGACAAATATTCAGTCCAAATGTTGATGCAGTGTGTCAATCCCAGACCCTTCTACTACAAAACAAGTTTCTAATGGATAACGCACCCCATGATGAGAGTTATTTCAATGGGAGATAGTGATAGGGGTCCATTTTGTAGACAGTAGTGGCCATTCAGAGGTAAGTTATGTGACGCCAAAAATGTAAGTTACGTGACACTGCAAGAGCTCAAACTATCAAGTCGATGCACAGTTTGCAGGCTAGTTGTAAAGTTTGAAGTGTAGAAAAATAGTTCTTCCAGAGATATAATAAGGAAACAGCTTTGAAATCTCTCACAATTCACAGAGTTTGAACTTTTTCGTGAAAAATAAAAAATGGCTATTTTTTCTGCCGTAAATTACTTGACGTTTTGTTATGTTCAAAAAACACTCCAAGATGACACACAGTGGCCTTATATTTGTTATCAATACATAGAAAAATGGTTCAATTTTGTTATGGAAAAAACAGAGGGGTAGTAAGTCCCTCTGATTTCTCATTAATCATCTGCAAAGAGAAAAAAATGCCTCTGAAATGTAAGTTACGTGACATGGAATGGCCCTACTTTGTGTAAGGTTAAATAGATATTCAAATCCAGGATAAAGTGCCAAAATAATTTGTAAAGACACCTTAAAAAAATCATTTCTCTATCTATTGAGTAAACGAGTAAACTGGATTTTTCCACAAAGCAATCAAAGAAGTCTTTTCCTTGAAGCATGACTTTCAAGCAAGAGAAGCAAACATGTCTTGTTAGATTATGAGGCCCAGCAAGAAAGACTCACTTTCAGCAAGGTGTGAAAAAAGATCGGGTTGAATACAGGAACTGGCAAACGAATGTGACCAAAATGACCTGGACAATTCCTCTCACTCTGTCCACAACTCTCACATCTGTCATCTCGGCGAGAAGGCCCTGAAAAAAAAAGTCAGCTCTTTTAATTGAATACATATAAACATTAAATGAAAAAAAATGATAACAAAACTAAAACCAATAATTACAATTTCAACCACTTAAAATTTTTAATTGAGTAACAAAGGTTTGATCTCAAGAAAAAAAGCTACCAATTATGACCAATTATGATCAGACAAAATTAATAGTTTGAATTACATGAACCTAAAATTTTAAATAGAACAATTTTCTTCCAAACTGCCAAAATTTGAAACTTACATTGCAACTGGTAAAACAAAAATCACATACCCAAAGCTGGATCATGAAGACCACCAGGAATTGGATTTTGCAGCAGATCAAATGTTTGGGGGTTGACAATTTCTTTCACACTTAGCTGTAAAATCTCTGCTGTACTGTATACCCTAAAGTCAGCTTGACTTAGCTTTAAAAACAGCGTTTCCATGATGATAGCTGTGCAAAGATAGAAAAGAAAATATAGTCTATTTCAGAGTATTCTTAAAGTAATTAACATTATATGCCAATTCATCCCTGCTTCAATGATACATACTACTACTAGATCAAGGTAATTTGGTCAATTTTTTTACCAACTGTACAAATGAAAACTTTAAAGCCTATGGTCAAATTTTCTTATCTTCAGAGATCCGAGCAGCCCATGCACAAATAAGTATGAAAGTTCCCAAGACCTTTATTAAGCATATAAGCACTAGTACTCAAAACATCCTGGGCTGGAATGGTTAACACACTCACTAGTGAGATGAAACACAAACAAAAGAGAATAATTAAGTTAAACAACCATTTTACTTGAAACAAAATGCTTGTTTTTATAACACAGTGAATAAAAAGATTTCATCAGTTTAGCCTTCTCCAATTCATTCCAAAAGTTAAAAGTCAAACATGTAGTTAGATGATTCAAATTGCACAGGGGTGTCAGCTTGGCCAAGCCTAAACTTCATGATATTTTATCTGATTTTTAGAAATAGAGGAAACTGTAGAGTGAAATGCAGGTGATGCAGGTGCCACCGTTTTTACCTACTTCAAACCAAGTAATCTGCTCTCTTTTATAAAATATAGGAGTCAATAATGTGCTGACTGATTTTATCTTTACAGAAAGTGTATCCACATGTTGACACTTGAAAATCTTTCTCATCAAATTGATACAAAGTTATTTGGGCTACAGTCAGCATTATGTGTACCACCCTCTGAATTTATTTTTTTTGAAACAATGAGGTGAAAATCACAATCTTTAAAGTACCTATAGTTTCGGAAATTTAGTAAAGCATGGCTTTATACGTGTCACTGCTCTGAAAAAAGTGCTCAAACAAAGCCAAAGCTCTGTTCTTTGGATCAACAATAACTTTTACTTTTGTAACTCAACATTGCTGACGAAAAAAACACAAACCCAACTCCAAAAGAGATAGCAGATGAGGGAAATGTAAAGTAACTTTAGATTTTTACTATTTTCATGCTCATTCAACATACATTGAAAGAGATGTTTCTGACCTTAAAAAAATTCCAATGCATAACCACACTGTTATTTTTGTTAGCCTCTGCAACAATTCTTTCACCCTATACTTCAGGGAGCCATCTGTGATGTGTCACCTTTTTTGTTATGTTCATCACATCACCATGAGAAATAGCTAAAATGACAAAATGGAATGCACAATCTGCATTATAGAAAACATGACTAACATCACAAAAGGAAGGGTAATGAGGACTAATTTCTAATCCTGCCCTATTGGACAGCAAAGGAAGAATATTGTGATGGTATTGTGGCCATTGTGGGAAATCTAACCTAAAGCCTGAGGCCCATTGATGATTGCATAGCACAAACAGGGGAACAGTTTGGGGCAGGCAAGCGTTCTTGTTCCAAGGCAGCTATTAATTCTAGGCAAACCTTTTTTTTTTAAATGGTAACCACCTGACATTCCTGACAAAAAAATTGTTTGTAATGTTAATGGAGGATAAAGTATTTTCAGAAATCGCACAGAAAGTAACAATACTATCAATAGTATCATGATGATGTGATTTTAAGACTTTCTTAATTTGTATCAATTTGCTTAAAAAATTTTAAATGAATTGACCAAGAAATATACAGTCACACCCACAATTTTAGTCCACCATCACAACAAACAGATTTCCTGTCACGCTTTTCCTTCATTTCTGATTTGCACATCAACTGCAAGGTCTTGTGGGATAAAATTTTCAACAGAACTAAATGATGTAGTTTGAGAGGGATAAAAGTAAAAGCTGTTTTATGACATTTTCAATGTCTTTGTTATGCCTTAAAAGACTTTGTCCACCATCACTATGATGATCACAACCTCTGTAAGTTTAAAATGGATCCCAAAGTGATGCTTTAAGAGATAGTTATTGTTGATTCTGGGTTTTTCACTCTAAATCTTTTCTTTAAAGGGACATAACTCTGGATTTCATACCTTTATTTAGTTCAAAAATGGACGTTGGAGTGCATTTTACCACTCAATCAATCATTGTTAGTGTAAATTCATCGCGCAATACCTCCGCAGGCTATTCGCGAACGTTTGCAAGCGTTTTCAGCAAATGGTGGACAACTGGCCGTTAAATAGTGCTAACGGAAAACAGTTTGCGAGCCTTTGATTTATGAGCCTCTGGTGAAGACCAGGTGCTATGCAAAGTATCACATTTCGGTGGATGCCGAGCCTGGACAGCAAGGCTGAGGAAACAATGGTCCCTTGAGGACTTGTCAGTCTTGGAGTAACCACTGATGATAAAAGTTGGTTTTACTTTCGCTCTCTCTCTCATTTAGATGGTTTACCCAGGAGATATAATGTAAATGTAGGTCTAGATTAGAATCTAGATTCTACATCTCTAGCTCAAGAGAGTCGTACTTTTTTAGAATTATCTAGATCTAGATTATAGATCTAGATCTAGACCTTCAGATCGAGATCCAGAATCTAGATCTAGAATCTGAAAAATTAACTCAGTAAAGATCTTAAACTCATAAAATAGAAATGTACTAAATTGAATACCTATACTTCACTTTTCTACTTGTAACACAGATGAGATAAAAAGAATCTATATCTAGACTTTAAAAAAATATTACTTGCTTTACTTGTTTCAAGACATCAGACCCTCAGCATGCTTTTTTAAGATTTGTTTTGACACAAGTACAGAAAATACTTTCAAAATAAAAGAGTTGTTTGTGTAGATTGTTATTCTTAAAGCAAAAGAGTTCTAAACAAGAGACAGTTTTTTTCGTGTAGAGACCTTAAAATCTACAACAGTAAAAAAAACAACAAAAAAAAAAAAAAAAAAAAAAAAAAAAAAAAAAAAAAAAAACAACACAAAAAACAAAACAAAACAAAACAAAAACCAACAACCAAATGTAGTAAAAGAAAATCCACATATTGCGAACTCCATTTTCACAAACATTTTACACAGAAATTTAGGTTATAAAAATAGAAAGGGTACCTGAAGCCGACATTGACACTGTACCCAAATGGTACATTCCTCATCATAGAGTGTACAATGAGCGAAAACCCCAATAAAATTAGGGTAGTCTTTGACTGCAGCACAAAATATAAAGGATCCTGTTTGAACGAGCATCTTCTTCAAGGCCCAGATCTAATTAATTCTTTGATTGGTGTCCTATGCCGCTTCTGTAAAGGCAAAATTGCTTTCTCATGTGACGTAGAGAAAATGTATCACCAATTCTACGTCACTCCTGTGCAACCCAATTTCCTGCGAGTTCTCTGGTGGGAGCCTGGAGATTTATCAGGAGTAGACTACAGAATGAAGGTCCGTCTGTTTGGTGCCACGTCTTCTCCAGGATGTGCGAACTACGGACTGAAGAGACTCGCTACTGACTACACGGAGGAGGACCAGCAAGCAGCAGAATTCTTAAAGTCGGACTTTTATGTTAACGACGGACTGCATGCAGAGGATGATTTGGATACTGCTGCCAGGACCTTCAAGGAACTATGCGTCTATGTCACAAGGGCAAGTTGCACTTGCATAAGTTGATATCTAACAGCGCAGAACTCTTGAGTCAGTTCCCAGCTAGCGAGTGTTCCAGCAGTGAGATGCAAGACATTGGTGCCGACGAGGCCCCAGCAGTAAAAAGGACTTCAGGCTTGCAAGGGCGTGTTGACCACAATAAATTTATATTCTCCAAGGAAGTGAAGACCACGCCCGCAAAGAGGAGAGGAATGATATCCACTATAGCGTCCTTGAATAACCCTCTTGGCTTTATTGCACCTGTAATCCTGCAGGGCAGAGTACTACTGCAGCAGGTATGTAGAGGGGCTGCAGACTGGGATGATTCTGTAACCTGTGATGTGGAAAGGGAGTGGCTCCAGTGGATAGAGAGCCTAAAGTCATTGCAAAGTATTCAAATTCCCCACAGTTTCATTCCTCCAAAGTTTAAGAAAACTGTGAAAGCTGAATTGCATCACTTCTCCGATGCTAGCGAGCTTGGGTACGGACAGTGTTAATACCTGCGACTCACGGATGTCGATGGGAAAATCCACTGCTCCTTAGTTAGGGCCAAAGCCAGAGTTTCCCCTCTCAAAACTGTAATAATTCCACGATTGGAGTTGAAGGCTGCAATGCTGTCTGTCAAGATAGCTGAGTTCCTGCAGACGCAATTGGCATTTGTAGATCTAAACCACTGTTTCTGGACTGACAGTCAAATAGTGTTGGCCTACATCTCCAACAGCCAAAAGAAGTTCCCCGTGTTTATTGCCAACAGAGTCAGCAAGATCCTTAATTTTACATAAGCGAGCCAGTGGTTTCATGTCGCCACCGATCACAACCCTGCAGATCTAGCGTCTCGTGGGAAGAATGCGCGTGACCTTCCATCAACAATATGTTTCCGTGGACCCAAATTCATTTGGAGACAGGAGGTCCCCTATCCTGTCACCAAGATCTCCTTGGATTTAGACACCAATATTACGATGTGTGGTACCACTTCTGCCGCATCACGCAACTCCACAACCTTTGAAGAACGGTGCCGACGCTCCTCTACCTTGTCCAGCCTCCTGAGAGGTGTGGGGCTGCTCATGCAATGCATAGCCAACAAGAAGGGGGAGAATCTGACCATCCTGGAAGCAAAAGCATTAGCACAACGTCGTCTCATTGCTCTCATCCAGCAGGAACTTCTGGCAAAACCCTCCAAGGCTGTTGCCAACTCCATGGAGCAGCTAGGCTGTCATCGTAGGACCGATGGTCTTATTGTGGTCAAAAGACGTAATGCTCGAGAGAGAGAGAGAGAGAGAGAGAGAGAGAGAGAGAGAGAGATATGACGAAACACTGCATCCTGTATTGTTGTCTAGTGATAGTCACTTGACGGCCCTTATCGTGGAGGATTGTCATCAGGAAAGGAAACACTTCGGACGAACGACAAGTATCTATGCACTTCGAGCCAGAGGGATGTGGATCATCGGTGTTCGACGTGTGGTAATGCGTACCATCAAGAGATGCATCAAATGCATACGTTTGTACGCCCCCCTCTTCATCAACAAATGGCCGAGCTCCCTCTCGAACGTATCACTGAGTAGTCTGCTTTTTCCTACTGTGGCATCGATTGTTTTGGGCCTTTTCTTGTCAAAGAAGGAAGAAAAACGCTTAAGCGCTACGGACTGATCATCATCTGCCTGTCAACGCGCGCTGTCCACATTGAAGTGTTGGATAATATCTCCACAGACCCTGTCATCGTGCACTGCGACGACTTTTAGCTATCAGGGGGCAAGTTCGGCAGATCAGGTGTGACCGGGGCACGAACTTTGTCGGAGCCTCACGTGAACTAGCCCGCGCCTGGAAGGAAATGGACAGGGACAGTCTCAAGGCCATTCTTCTAGAATGTGAGTGGGTTTTTAACCCTCCCGCTGCCAGTCACGCAGGAGGTGTGTGGGAACGGATAATTCGTTCCGCTCGACGCATCTTGGGCGGGTTGATGACCTCAGCTGAAAGCCGCCTCACAACATTCTCCCTTAGGACACTGATGTACGAGGTAATGGCCACCCCCCAACTCACGTCCTCTGTCGGTGGAATCCCTTGAGGATCCTACTGGCCCCCTTCCTTTGACTCCTAACCACATCCTGACCACGAAATCCACAAGCATTCTTCCCCCACCAGGCGTGTTCCAAAAGGAGGATTTGGTTCTGTGAAAACAATGAAGGATGGTGCAACATTTATCTGACCGTTTTTGGGAGGCCTGGCGGTGTGACTATTTGGCGTCACTGCAGACTCGACGCAAGTGGTGCCAGCGGCAACCAAATCTCGAAGTGGGAGATGTTGTGGTTCTTCGTGATGATAATGTGTGTCGCAATGACTGGAGACTGGCTCGCGTCACCGAAGTGTTCTCCAGTGCCGATGGTCTAGTGAGGAGGTGCCGATTAAAGATCTCTAGGCCTCAACAGGATGCTGTCACTGACAACGAGTCACAGGTCTGTGAGCTGGAGAGACATGTGTGTCGCCTGACACTTCTATTCAAAGCCAGTGAGGTCGCTAATCTAGATAGCTAGACACAAAGATGCTAAAGAATAGTGCCTTTCTGTGAGGGACCCGTAGTGAGCTTAGAAAAATATCTGTGAACTTTAAATTTTCCCCTTAAACTTGGATTGTCCGGCTTCGAATTCGAGATTGCTAATAGCTTGTAAAATGTGACTATGTGGCTTAAATATGCATTTGAGCCTAAGAATATTTACTTGCATAGTTTAACCGGCTCCATACGATAATCTGTGACAACGATATGTTGAATTGAATTAATTCTATTCAATTCAATTCAATTCAATAGTTTTATTAGGCCAGAGGCCAATTCATGAACATACATGTAGAATAACAATTAATAGACAGTGTTGTTTATTCGTACTCATGATCTGATTACTCATGGTTTGATTTGGTGCAGAACGAATTTTTTATGACATGTATGAATTTCCAATAATTTGCATCTGAAGTGATGTGATTTGTTCATGAGGTTTGATCAACAATTCATCATGCTAATGGAGATGTTTCGATTGTGCATGTGACTGTCTATTGCAATGATTACATCGCGAGTGATGGTTCACCCTCTATTGCTATTTGGCACATTATTTTTGAAGAGGTAATCCTTAGATGACACTGATTAGGGTGGTTCTGTAAAGCAATAAGCTAATCTAGGAGTATACAGGGTCGTATTAGTATTAGGCGCCAGGTACTTAGTGCTTTAAAAAAAAAATGTGATTGACTTATGTCACGTATATCAACCCTCTCTATGATTGATGACTTGTGGATTGTAATTTTTTTGCTTTGTATGATTTATATGATATTGATTACCAATGGCATTTTTGTGAAAGACTACAGAAAGTCTTGGTCGGGGTGTGTTCTTGCCTGGTAAGAGTTTAATTTACCTCTTAATTTAATTAGCTAATTAGGTCGATTTGTATTTTGCAATAGCGACTGTGCAGTGGTACTTTGTTCGAGTGAAGTTGTATTCACCTATTCTGTCTTCTCTTTTTTGTTCTCTCCCTTTCTTTTGTATTTAGATTGTTTTAGGGTTATGAGTCCAGCGCTGGTATTATAGTATTAGGTCCCTTTTCTCCCGTGTCAACCTCATTGTGTGCCTGAGTATGTGTCGTTACCGCTTTCTCTTTCCATTGTCCCCCCTTTTCTTTCTTCCTCTATTTTACCTTTTGCTTGTGAATGCGACCTCTTCTCTTATTTGTTTCTACTGCACAGTCACTGCTTTGTTTAGATTTGCTGAGCTTTTAACCTTTGTCGCACGATCATTCTTTATTATTGTAGAATGAGTAACATGTTTAACCCTAAAGGTGTCGCATGTTGATCTCGTATAAGACTTAGTATTTGTTCTCAAGAGAAAGCTTGATGTTTAGGGAACACATAGAGGGTTAAGATCGATTGTTAACTTAGTGGCGATAAGCTATCGCTCTTATTTGGGGGTGAATAAATCTTGTTCGGAGCCTGAATCAATCAAGCAATCAAATCTTGTTCAATTTTGTTTGTCAATCAGAGATTTTTCGTTGCAGCGAAACTGGAAAACCATCATATAAAGACATTCTTTACGCGTGTGGAGTTGAGTTTTTTTAGAGAGGATTAGAGGATATGTACATGTTTAAAGAAGCTGTATTTCATAATTATATTTATAATGTTATTTGTTGCACATATGAATTCGGCATCTATGATTATTGTATGATTATTGTTAAATTCTGCCCTTTTCCATTTCGATCAAATTGTCTAACATTAGGCCTATGATTTCGAGTATAATTAAGCCAGGCTGGCGAGTCCTCCTTTTCTTTGCAATACAGCAGTTAGTTTATAAAGCCTACTATTTGTGAATTTCGAGTTTGAAATATTTTTTGTTGACATGTTTTATGACTTTGAAACTTTTGAGTACGATTTGTACGTTTGTTCCTTTTTTCTTGTATGTTTAGTTATTACGGGAAACAGCGGAAATGTAAAAGGAATTTTGACCAACAAACGAGTGAAATATTTCGTGTTTCTTCGTCGAATAACAGTCCTCGACAACCCATGCATGTACAACAGGTGTGCCAGAGATGTTTAAATCTTTTATTCGTAAAAAAAAACAAAATTAGTCGTAAATAAAACCAAACTACGAGTTGTTCATACAACTTCCTCTTAATACCCATAGTATTGGCGATTAATAATAATCTGATTAAAACTTGCATTTTTTCACACATCTTTGTTGAGTGAAAGATATTTAATCTCTGGGGAGGAGAGTTTAAAAAATTATGTCGTTATTATCACCTTCACCGACAAGTTTCCTATGGAAAACACCATGTGAGAGTAGAAAAGTTTCCTTCCGGGATACGCTTCAAGTTAAACGGGCTTTATTACTGTCTAAATTTCAATTCATCGAATTCAAAGACTTCTGCTTGGGTTTTGATATATACTTCTTTGGGCCAACAATTTCAGCATAAAAAAATTATATTGAGTATAATTTCTTATGACAACCGTTTCTTCCTCTCTCTCTCTCTCTCTCT
>BMAT01013534.1:127242-142971 GCA_019649035.1 Elysia marginata | reverse complement strand
CTCTCCACTTCCACCCTACACCTTGACCCGGGACAGCTTTACTGGGCCTTGGCAAAGACCTTTCACTAGGCACCAACACTCGACAAACTGGACTCGGCACGAACGTCAGCTTCCCAAACAAAGCTTGAATGAGTTCGCCCACTGGCGTGTCTCAGGTAACGGGAACAGGAACAGGAACTGGCGCGCCTCAGAGAATGGGAACAGGTGTGGGTCAGAGAACAGGAACTGGCGCGCCTCGAATGGGAACAGGTGTGGGTCAGAGAACAGGAACTGGCGCGTCTTAGAGAATGGGAACAGGTGTGGGTCAGAGAGCAGGAACTGGCGTGGCTCAGAGGCCAGGAACAACCTGAGACAGACCGCACAAGACGGGTATATGAAAATGCAATTATTATGTCTGTCCGCTGAAGGTGATTATCAAAATCGCGAAATTTTGATGAGCCCAGCTGGAGAAGTTTACCTGTGTCTGAACAAAATTGAAACAGGAGTTATGTGTCCTCTAATAACAGACAGAAATCTTTTCGAAGATTCGACAGTCCCAACTGTAAGGGTCCCTCCACACAAGGCAGACACAGGAGACAGGAATGTCGGTCTACACAAGACGGGCATCGTCAAAGATTCAGTCAGTCCAACTGTACAAGTTCGAATGTGTCTGGATATGGTTGGAACATGAGTTATGTGTCCTCAAACGAAGGACCCTGCAGTAAGTTGTTTACATCTCTTTGTGTAATTCTGTCTTACATGCGTTAGTCTTTTATTAAGGGAATTTTCGTAATTTAAAATAAAATCTCAATGATCTCAAGTCTTTTACCCCCCCCCCATAAAACTCATACCAGTCAGCAGGGTGGGACTGAAGGGATGATGCAAGAACTAGAGATATAAAACCGACTGTTTTCTTTGCGGACACACACCCCTTTAACCCAATCCCGACAATCCCTCTAAAATACCGGCATTTCTGCTTTCCATCTTGATAAAACTCCAAACAGCTGTATATTATAAGCCATGAGTATATTAAATTCATACAACGGAAATACCATGAAACTTCAACCGTTGTATGTGCATTCTAAGACTTACAGATAGATAGTGTAAATAAACTCTTAGCGAATGAAAACAGTATGTTATGAGCACCTCGAAATCAGGAAGAGAATGTGTTTTCTTAAACGTTTGTCTCCCCTTCTTTGCCTAGGATCCCAACACCCTGACAACCCAAATCCCTGGGTTGCCGTATGGGGGAAATCTATTGGGAGAATGGGACCCACCAACGTCCACGACATACAAAACCCGCCTGTCTACCCAGACCAGGGCAACTGGAGAATACTTCCCTGGACCAAGGACCTTGCACGATCCTAACAAGGACAAGTTTTATCTATGGGATGGAACAAGGCTGTGTCGCAACATGGGACCACAACGCCCTGGCGTTCACAGTCATAACGTTAGTAATGGTACGTCCAGTTTATGATGATCCTTGTTTTTTCTGTTGACGGGAAAAACGTGGAAATAATTCAAGCAAAATTTTTGTTTTCCCAAAATCAGCCTGATATTATTATCATTATTATTATGATTATTATTATTATCATCATTATTATTATTACTACTATTATTATTTTATTATTATTATTATCTTCATCATCATCATTATTTGTGCCATAACCAGTAAAATTAACTTGTCACACACATTATTAATACGATTCACTCTTTACGTTTTCGCCAGATTCCCAACTTCATTTGTTCAATTCGACATTTACATTTGTAATCTAGTTAGATCTAGATCTAGATCTAGGTCTAGAATTAAGATTAAATGTCTAAAATTGTGACTTAAATCTAAAATCTAATATAGACTAATCAAGAATTATACCCAAAGTTAGAAGACAGATTAGGCCTATATCTAGCTTAGATACAAGGTGGACGGGATTGAAAACCTAAGATCCTCACCGATGAATATTCTTGAATTAGGTTTTGGGTGTCACTTTTCTTCCGTTTTGGCATAAGGGCCCATAGGCCCTGCTTGTCAAGTTTTCTTCCATTTTTTAAGGTGAAGGCCTTTTCAGAACCATTGACCACCGCATGTGCAGTCTGCCATCTGCAGGGTACACTAGTTTTAAAATTATTTTTTTTTTTATGACATCTGCCTGCTTTATTCTTTGCCAGCAACTGTTGGCGAGAAAGCATGACTGTGATTTTTTTGACACACTAAAGCACTGAGAGTTTTGTCCTAACAGATTGCAACAACTATAAAGAAAGACCAAACAGGGATTTAAAAACCTGTAAACGCGACCATATTATTTAATATAAACTCTTTATTATACGATCAACATAGTTTACATATAAAATAGTTTACATTGTGACAAGTTCACTGCTAATAGAAACACATTTATGAATACAACCAAGACTACAGATTGCAATAACAGGCCTAATAGTTCAAAAACCACCAACAAAAGCAGTAACATAGAAAGTTTTATTTTAACTACATCATCAAAGGAAACAGAGAAAGGCACACAATTTATAGGATAAACACTAGCTCTTTAACCTTGTGTATAAAAGATGATTTGTGTTTTAGCTGAAAGGGTTGGTTGTATAAACAGTTTTCATTATAGGTATTATTTTCCACATTTAATTGATAAACAAAGAATTCATATTTATAGTTTTTTTCTTGGCTTACAATATGGATATTTATCATGATGAAAAATATCTGAACATTTTGCCCAGTTTTAGCTCATTTTCTTTTCAATATACATTGCCTTTCACATTGCTTAATTGACCAGTATAAAACTTGACTCACCGTATCCCTCCTTCTTTTCGTAGTAATGTACCAATAAAAAACTATGTAGATACTTTTCCGAGAAGTCGGGTAGACTCTTAAATGTTTTAATAGCACATGTTGCTTGGGATATACTTAAGCAAAAACTTTTCAAAATAATGCAACTGTTAACCTTTCGAATTTTAGAATAGAAAGCGTTGACTAAGATATAAACTCCGGAAAAACAAGTTCTGTTTCATCTAAAAGCGTTTTTACTCTCGGATGGCCAATCATTTTGAACAATTTTGTCGAAGTTTCATGACTTCCCCCTATTTTTTTCTGCTCAATTTTGTGTGATGATGGGATTTTTTATCGTTTTATGATAAGGTTTTACCGTTATTTAATTAAAGAAAACAACAAAACTTCAGAATTAACAATAAAAAAATACGTACGAAAGAAAATCCAATGAATAAATGTATGGGTATGAATGAGAAACATAATGACTTCTTAGGGTTAATGTACATTTGAAATAACTATTAATGTTTTTTTATTCTGTCCACAGAAATTCCCAGATATGCAGACTTCCGTAGAGATCTCGTGAGGCAGATGGATGAGCTAAATCTTCGTGAACACAACAACCAAGCGCAGCAACCGATCTCCTGATTTAACAACATCGCGATGAGTCTTATTGAGGACTTTTGACATGTAGAGAGATATAGAGATATTCACTGTTTGAAAGGTCCTTAAAAGCTCTCAATGGCAGCGAACAGATTATTTTAATATCATGATTGTGAACTATGTCAGTGCATGTGGAAGGTAGGGAATTTGCAAGGATCTTCCTTATCAAAATGATGGAAAACATGTTTAAAAGTTTAAAATTACAACATATTTTTTTCAATCGCCAACCAACCTCCTGTCCTACTTGAATATATCATGTTTCTAGCCATCATTCCAATGCGTTTAGGGCTGTGTGGGATTAAATGCATTATAATTTTTTAATGGAAAGTAACTTTTTAAAATGAAAAGTAAGACATTTTTTATTCAAATTTTGATTCTTTGATAGCAACTGTCAATTTTTTAAATGTAAAATATCACAACTCATCTCATTTTGTCTTGCTGCTGTTACAATAATAAAATTTATACTTGTTGTTTATAAAATAACACTGTGTGCTCAGTTTTGATATAAACAAAGATATTGCCAAGGCTATTGGCACGAGTGTTTTTCAAATTCTCAGGAATCGTCCGCGTAGTTCATTTTGATAGGCAATTAATATTACCTCGCGTCCATGGTGAAATAGTCGAATGTCGCAATTTTCACATTTAAACGCGATTCTGTTTTGAATAAAACATTTTTCTAAGCTAAAAGTAACAAAAAATTTTCATAAAATCATCAAATTAATACATCACTGAAAGATATTTAATTATCTTTGCTTGTAAATATAGAGAAAAAGAAGAAAACAGATTAAACGGTGCTTTGTAAAAAAATTTTGACTTCCGACTCATTCGCCCTGAGCGCGTGAAAAATGCGATTTGAAATGCTTGGATGTCGGATTTCTGTATGCGTTAGGCACTCTTATCCAAATTTTGTCTTCGAAATTTTAATATAATCATTGTAGCCTATCCCGTCACACATTTATACATTCCTAGTTAAGATAGGTTTTTAAAGGAAATTTTCAAGTCATTGAACAAATTTAATACACTAACATTTTTAATTTAATTTTTAACTGTCAGAATCTTTGCCATTAAAAAAAAAAAGGTTTCAGGGGTAGGGAAAATAAAATTGGATGCTTCCATGATAAAATAAAAGGATTAGCTTTGAACTGTGTATAAGCGTCTCTATTACATTTGTAGGTTTTTCCTCTATCAAATTTGTTTTTGATACCAAAGAAGTGAAACTTTGTGACTGCCAGGTTGTCTGTCTGTCTCTCTGTCTTTTATGTAAAACACAATTTTGCAAAGCCTTGATTTTTTGTGCTGTTTTGATGTACACATTTTGATTTGCTGTCGTTTTTTAATGGAATTATATTTAAGCTTTTAGAAATCCATCTGATAATCAAACAACGGCTGAAATTCGAAACTGTCACGACAAATTGCTATTTTTATTCCAAGTTTTAGATGGGTAGAATATTTTTCCTATGTTATAAGTTTGCTTTTTTGAAATAAATACGTGCATGGAAACGTATTTTGTCCGTTTTTTTCCTTTCAATCCTGAGAATGTTTTGTGTGTACGTATGTGTAATGTTTTGAGAAAACATGAAACAAGTTTATCTACTTTCATGTCATTATTTATAGAACAAATGTTAAAATAAAAAAAAAGAAATGAACGATCAAAGATTTTAAAGAATATTATTGACTAAAGATAAAAAAATTTCATCTTTTCGCTAAAAGAAGAATTAAACAACCTAAAGTCTAAATCTACTAAAATGGCTTGAGCATTTAAGGTACGAACAAGCTGAACGCCTTCACCAAGTTAAACTCAAAGACGTTGATTTTTTAGGTAAAGCATTCTGGGTTCTACTTTACTCATTACATCATCACAACAAACAATACTGATACAATTTATTACAGGTTTTTACAGTTAATGATAAAGTGTTTTTTCAATGGTTTTTAAGTAACTCTTCACATTTATAGGTTTTGACGAAAATAGTTAAGGGCTTTTTCTAAGACCCTCCAAATGTTCAAAAGTACCTGAAACTATTACGACTATGAAGAAATCGTTCCGTCATATTTATTTGTTAAATGATGATGTGATATTGAGAGATTTAAGAACCCGGAACACTTTACCTGTAAATAAATACTGACGCCCACAATCAGTCTCGTCTCGAGACCTCTCAAAATAAGCCGGATCTCAGAAATTTTTATCAAAGAAAACGCCTTTTAAACTAGAGTTATTCCTCTATGTCTAGATCAGGATCTGTTTGCATGTTGCCATATCTTTCAATTTTTACCCTTTTGAAGTCTCAGAAAAAATGCAGTCTTTCAAATATCAATGTCTTGTTATTGAAAAATACCGACATCCGACTTAATTGAACTGGTTGTGAGAGAATTTGGAAAAGAATCATAAGCTTTAAGCTTTGTTCTTTTTAAATTACATGTATATATTTACAGGTTATTTATTTATTTATTTGCATTCCACTTTTCCCTAACACTAACAGGTGAGATGGGCATGTTCTAATACACATGAAATTTGTAAAACACACACTACATCTTCACAACAAAAATAAAAAAAGTGTATATAACCAGAAAAGTAAGGGGCTCATTGAAAATCTGCTATGTAAAAATAACTTAGAATTAACATATTACATCTTCACAATATGCAATAATAAGTGCATATGACTAGAAAAGTAAGGGGCTCATTGAAAAATTGTTTTTTTTTAAAACTGCTTACAATCAACATGCAAAAAGAAATGCATACTTGACTTAAAAAGTAAGGGTTTTATTGAAATTCCGTAAGTAAGATTACTATTATAACTGACTAGATCAGACACACATATATATATATATATATAGATAGATAGATAGATAGTTAGATTCTAGGTTTTTTATGTCATGAAATACAGTGCTCAACTTGTATAAGGAACTTTTGTATACATGGTAGCCTACTCTTACCTTATTCACGTACGACACAGTGTTTCTCGCCTTCTTCTTCTGGCGCGTCGTCAGGTACTGCTTCTTTTTCGATTGCCCCGTCATGCGAACAGTGTGGAAACTAAAAGATAATAAAAGGGACTTCAAAATTTCATGGGAGATTATTGAAAAATCAGCGGCCTACTCCACTAAAACAAAAAAATGCAACTTGTGCCTTTCAGAAAAGTATTTCATTTTAGAGAAGAAACCAACCCTTAACAAAAGAAAAGAAATATTATCAACATGTATGCACACCAGGAAATATTTACTAAAAAACACAAAGGAATCGAGGCGACACAACGACGAACTAGATCTAAACGGGCATGACGGGGCGATCGAAATAGAAGCAGTACCTGACGACTTGACGGACATACCAACATAAAAGAAGGCTGGGACTTTTAGGCAAAACTAATAAACGTTTAAATAGACTGAAAGACACAGAGAAAATACCATGGAATTGATACATATATACATATATATATATATATATATATATATCACAGCCATGAATCGGCAATACTGTAACACTAAGCGTATCTTAAGTTTTAAAAGCGTACAAAGAAAGTTGTTAAAACACTGAAGTTATATCTCAACTCCCTCTGTATGTCTATTTATCTGCACCTCATTGTCAGGTATTTTCTCTGTGTCTCTCAGTCTATTTAAACGTTTATTAGTTTTGCCTAAAAGTTCCAGCCTTCTTTTATGTTGGTATGTCTGTCTACTGGCCAGTTTCTCTGTGTTTGTTCAATTGTCCAGCCTCATGTTTGTCTTTTTGTCTGTATCTCCCGATTTGTCTGTCTATCCCTTTGTTTGTATCTGCCTGTATATCCCTGTCTGGTTTTGCATATGCCTGTCTGTCTGTCTGCTTGACTGTGCTTCTGTTTGTTTGTCAGTTGTCGTTGGTTTGTGTTGCTCCTCTTGCTTGTGTCTGTCTGTTCTTCCCTATCTCATATATTCTTTTCGTCCTAATAAAAAAAATCAGCTGAGAATTTTTATATTTAACTTATTAAACTTTTTAGGTTATCTTAATTATCCAATATAGAGTAGTATTGAAAAATGTCATAAGCCAGATTTATTCCTATCAGGTTGGCCCACAATCAACGGTCTTCTCCAATACTCAAAGGACTTATTACTTTAAAAATTAACATGTAGATTCATTGGTTTGGCCTAGGTAATAGTTAAAACAGTAACCAGCTCAACATTTCCTCAAATTTAGGAATTCATTTTACTGCATGGTTGCCATGTCAACGCCGGCATAACTAAAATTTACATCCTCAAAATGACTACGCTTCAACATTCATTACCATCATTAATTGTTAACAAAAAATGCCTTAAAACTTCGTAAACAACGAAGACTGATTTAGCAACTCAATTTCTACAAGCATGTAAACTGGTTTTTTACTTCTTGTATAAAGCCTAACTTTTTAAAAATATAAATGTTAATTGCAACTAGACCAAATGATTTGGATGTCGCTATCTTTATTTACAAATAGGCCTACATGTCGTTTGGAGGCTAAAATCTAAAATTGTTCCTGTACTGGTTTTAGTTTCCCGTTCTGGTATCTGGAGAAAGAAAAAAAGACTGAAGGTTAGATAGTAGGCCCTAATATAAAAGCTATCATTTTGCATACAACTTATGATACGTCACTTAATTGCATTGGTAGTTAAAAAACGCTGACTTTAATCATAATTAACAATAGCCGATAGCTGGTGTTAAGGGAATAACTCCAATCTACTAAAGTTTGTGTTTTACTGAATTTAATGCAACTTTTAAACAAAACAAAAGTACAGACATAATTTCAACACAAAAAATAGAACAACAAATGTCCTTATAGTTTGCACGTGATAAATGACACAAAATATTTAAAAAAAAATTATGAGGCATTTCAAAAAATACAAAAAAAGAGAGATTTACTAAAAATCGACTTTTCAAAAAAATTGGAGTACATGTAGTTGTTAGCCAATTAAACTTTAATAAAGTTGGCATGGAATCCTGTAAATCTCAGTAATTTGTTGAGGGGAGTGTTTCAAAGACAACATCCAAACATTATCTCTTGGCGCCTGTCACCATCAGTTTTCGCATTGTTTTGACGACAATCAAAGCACTACTGTACTTTTTTCCTGCCGGACATCCTGACGCGTCGGTGTATAGCGTGGTTCCTAACAGTCCTCCAGCTACTCGACCTGCTTTGGGTGCATGCCTCCTTGGTGCTCAACCCTGACAGAGAACTCTAGCGATGCTGAGGTGAAACTGGAAGTGGTCAATGGGTTTGGATTCCCGGGGTCAAAGCATATAGGAGGAAAGAATCCTTTAGAGCCGATCAAACAAATACTAAAAGAAACAACGCCACCATTTCATGCTTTTTATGCCAACAGGATAGTAGATCCAAAGCTGGTAATTCAAATCTGCACCTGCCATATCTGAATTGTAGTAAAGGAGAGGCATGGGAATTTCTTTTCGCTGGGGGCTTTCCTTCGTGCGGCGCAAGTCAATCCTCATCTCTGGACGGGCATTGGTAGGGATTGGTGAGTTGTTGCACATGAATATGTAGGGCGATCCAGCAGATCTTTAGTAAGACGCATGGAATTGATGTAGTTGTCAAAAATGGTGGTTCTTATCTAGAAATTGAGATGCCACATATATATAAAAACATGATGTCTGAGGCCATGAGGCATGAGTGTTTCTTTTTTGTCTGTCTAAAAAACAGAAATCCAGCATCTAGCACCAAACGTATGTTAATCCAGCACGCAGCGCCAAACCTAAGAAGCTTATGTTAATCCAGCTTATAGCACCAAATCTATGTTAATCCAGCATGTAGCACCAAACCTATGTTAATCCAGCATGTAGCACCAAACCTATGTTAATCCAGCATGCAGCGCCAAACCTATGTTAATCCAGCATGCAGCGCCAAACCTATGTTAATCCAGCATGCAGCGCCAAACCTTCATTACCTATGGGCGGAGCTTGTTTTTAAATACTGTTTGAAGTGCAGCATCCCCTGCAAAGAAATGATTACCTCATCAATGCTTACATATATAAAGATCGATATAGTGAAAACACGAATAAATGAAAACAATGAGAGTTCCCCCGGAATGAAAATCAAACCAGTAGACACATTAGATCTGATTATAATGGAATAACATAGGTAGAGATTATACCATACTTTCATGTCAGATTTCTGCTAGTTGAATGAAGTTATCATTCCCAACATTAGTCTTACATGTGTTCCTGAGCAGATGAATTTTCGGAATAAAGAAGTAAGATGTAGTCCCCTTTCTCAATTATACACACCATTAAAAGATACGTATCTAACAAACTGTATTGTGATCGATTTCTAATTAGACCATTGTTGTATCGATCTGCTCCCAAACCAGAGGCTGTAGAAGGACCTACATGACCTGAGGACCTATTTAATAGCTGGCTTTATCTTGGGCCACGGGCCATAACCAGGTTGACCGCGAGAATATAATTTTTACTATTGGGTAGGTGGAAAATGCGAGATATTTGCCGTTAAAGGTCGCGGGAAAGCACATCTGCAAGAGCCGAAACTCTTAGCAGTGGATTTTTAAAAACCAGTACATTACCATTGCAGAAATTTTATGGATCCCAAAACATCATGTGGACGTAAAAAATATTTTTATGAACGAGGAGCCTTTCTCTGCTCATCTTATAGATTGGTTTGTTCTTCGATTTTTGCAATCCAGTTGTCAGGGAAATAGAGCGTAAAGAAATCGTAAGACTTTGGCGTATGATCCAATTCGAGTAAACCTAGATTGAGACGAGTGCGAGCATAAAAGAAATCCACTTCAATTTTTTGCAGTTGATTAGGCCAGTCGAACTCACTTGCCTCGGATGTGTGGCTAGATCTAAATCTAGAAGTGGGACTAGATCTGACAGCTTTGCCATCAGAAAAGTCTGGCTCTAGATCTACGTTTTTTCTACTCTCCACACCTAGTGTTATGTCACTTTCACCATCAATTTCTTTTCCAACATCATCAACAGGGCTACCCTCACCTTCATCTTCTTCGTTCTTCGATCTATTCATCACCTGTGGGAGCAACCTAATAACCATCTAAAAAATCGTTCCTCTCTAATCATGTCATCAATTGAGGGAAAAGTGGCATTCAAATTTAAGAAATCTGGACACGCAAAGTCTAGGGAACGCTAAAGCAGAAGAAAACATAACACTAATAACTTCAATACCCTGAAATAAATTAAAAATGGCACCCATAAACTACATCTAGATCTAGGCCTAATACCGACTCTAAATCAAGATATCTTCTAGACCTGTACCTAAATCTAGATTAGCTAAATTGATTTCTAGATGCAAATCAAATTTTAGACCTCTTAATGTAGTACTATTTTGATATTGACAAACAGGAAACGAAAGATGAACTCATCTGACCACAGAAATTGATCAGCCCCAGCTGACTTAAAAAGTATAAGAAAGTGCTTTGAATAACAAGCTATAGTTAAATATCAGTGGGCGATAGCGGGCAATCCCACCATAGACAACAAAGGGCGATAGCGGACAATCCCACCATAGACAACAAAGGGCGATAGCAGGCAATGATGTTTTTTTTAGCAACTAATCGAATTCTTAATAGATTCTAGTAAGCAACTAATCGAATTCTTAATAGATTCTAGTTTAAGAATTTGTCAAGAAAATGTAAAGATTTTTATCTGCCCTTGTTTGAACCCTGCACCATCTCCAGCAGGTAAAATTTGAAATCCAATAGAGCAAATTGTTATTTTATGTCGGTTACATGAGATAAAGAAATCGGAACTTTTACGAAAATGCCAATCGATGGGTATTTTATTGCCTCTATTACAACGAATTGTCTCAAAATAGGACAGAATCTCTTTGATTTAACTGTTAGATAATGATACAATTATTAGAGTTTATATTTTTCCACTTCCGTTCAAAATGTTTATCCGAAAAAAAAAAACAACTACGGCTGCTGAACCCCACAAGGCTCGATTCCGCCACCGTAACGTCTGGATTTTTGAATCTCACTAAAGATTACATCCTTCGTTTTCTTTTTGTCTGAATCTAGATCTAGATATAGATCTTGTTTTAAATGTAAAGCAGTTTTTATAGGTCAAACGAAATGGAAAACGAAGCTGAAGACGTAGAGAAAGGATCTGCCCGTGGAAGTTTTAAATCTGCGTCAGAGTCACGCGGGGAGAGAAGTGCCACAGGATCTGTGGCAAGCTTGGGGAAACAGCCCAGTGAAAAGGGGACAACAGAAAACGCTGAAGGATGTTTAATTCCTAGCCCACAGCATGAATCGGATACACAAAATCAAAATGAAATTGACGCAGGGTAAACTATAATAAACTCTTTCCTGGAATAACACTAATAATAAAACCCTTAGCGGATGCTAGATTTACTAGATCTAGATTATCCGACTACAATCATTCAAAGAACTTCTGTAGGTTCGGCTATGATTGTAACTAAAATAACGAAATTTCATCCGGTGCATGTGATTGCAATAAAACCTATTAAGTATTGGGTAGTAAATTATAGGAATTATTCCGCAATGATACTACCAATCGCAGTAGTAATTAGAACCCAATTACTGTGCATGAGATGTAATCAAAGATAACAGTTTCAGACCCATGAACTATGAGGCACTCACAAAGTCACAAAAAAAATTTTCATGTAGAAAATTTTAGACTGATAGATTTTTATAAGTGGCTTAATTGAAACAATTATATAATAGCGGCCTCGTTTTCATTGCAAAGCAGAACAGCTCGGCTATATACTAGCCATTTAGCGGAGAGGCATACAGCCATACATGTATCGGTATTATCAGTAATTTCGACTCGGTAAGGGCAAGCGCATGGAACAAACTTTAAAATAAAATTGATATTCAACATTTTACACCTGTATACACAGATAAATAGGCGCTTTTACAACACGACGATGAAAAAAATTTTGTTTAGTTATGCTGATTAAATGTAGTGCCATTTCAAGATTACATCTTCAGACCTTTGATTGAAGCCACCGATTTATTTAATCAATAAGTTAAACTTATGCCATGTTTTCCAGACTCCGAACCTCTATCGTAGACTCGAGCCTCCGCCCTGAGGTTTCTTCCGCTCTAGCTGCCCTGAACATGAGAACTGTAACAGGCAGGCTACAGAGAGAATGGATAACCGAGGCCGAAAAAGGTTAGCCGAGCTTCAGTCGGTTACAGTTGTGACAATTTTCACAATAGAGCACAGAAAACGTTTTTGTGACCAAACGCTACTTTGGAAATTAATTTTGCAAAAAAAAAAAAAAAACATTACCGAAGAATAATTATTTCACCACCACCAAAAGTCGCTGGAGCTCTGCAAACTTAACATAAATGTTCATAGATCAAAGTAGGTATTAAATAATAATAAATAAATAAATATGTTTAGAGTCCTCCACCGCCAAAGGTAGTCTCATAACTTATTATTTACCCCAGCAGGCCTATACACACCAAAGCCAATTCAACTCATATTTCAGAGCATTACAGTACGGCAGCCTGTTAGGCGCTCAAATACTAACATTCAACACATTTCAAGCACTGTCTTTAACAAGGTACCCGTTTTACAGGTGGGTGGACTGGGGAAAGTTAGCTTAAAATGGTTTCCCAAGGCAATTGCAACATGACATGGTCGAGAATCGAACCCACGACCTCCAGATCTCAAGACCGACGCGCACAGGAGTAGATGTCTTATTTAGACGCTGAACATGCTTTATTTGACGAAGGTTCGCTCTTGAGTCTATATCAACATTTTTTTCATCAGCTACTAATCCATCGCATTTAACTCTAAACCCTGAATAAGATTAATAACCAAAAGTAGCACAAAGAAATACCTAAAAATAACATTGAATTTTTTTGACTGTGTAACGATAAAGACAGTACTTGTAAAATAAAGTGAATCCAAAACAGCCATGATTAACATGACCGACTTAGAGACACTCATACGTAATCTTTCCTGCCCAATGTCCACAGTACGAGTATTACACAAAAAGTTAATTCTTGTGCACCATAAGCTTTGCAATAGAAGCCACTATAACTTTCGACCTTCTGAAAACTCACACACTGCAGAAGTTCTGGTGTTTTATGATGATGAAGAGGTGAGAATCAACTTCACCAACGCTCAGATGAAAGAAAAAGTTGAAGGTTGTTCCTCCTTACTTCGCTGCAACGGGGTAAGAAAAGGCGACATCGTGTGTAATGCGCTTGACATCAGCCCGGAAAGGGATGTAGTCAACTTTGCAATAATACTCTGTGGTAAGCTTTAATTTTGTCACAACTTCCAATCCGATATCATTGTATTCTAAACGTGATCCTCGTAGGTGTTGCTAATATTTAATTGGTAAATGTGTATGTATTGACCAGGTAAGCCTCTACCGAGCAAGAGAAGCTCAGATAACGTTTGAAACTATCTATCTATCTATCTATCTATCTATCTATCTATCTATCTATGTGTTATCCGTATAAGAAAACATATAAAAAGTGCTCCAGGCTTTTAAATAAAACGGAGTGGTTATCTATTAATATGACTTACATCATTTTCGTCTTGCTACATACATGTTTCGTGTGCGGCCGTCGTCGCCGCACACTCTTCAGGCAAGTATTTCGTTTTTGCTCTGTCTTGATTGTTGTCCTTCTGTTAAAGTAAATGTTTCCTACGGTGCATACAATGTGAGGAAATAATTTCCTTTCGTTTGTTTAGGCTAGGTCTCTCAGATAAAGTTGCTTACTTTTCTGCAAGGCATAGGTTGCATCTTTTTGTCTTCAAAGAGTATGGGAGTGCATTTTCTAATATTTCCCATGATATGTTGTTATTTACGACTGCGTTCTTTGCATCACAAATGTGCCCATTAAGGGTTGTAAATTGCTTATGCTCTAGACGGAAGCTGGAACAGTGATGGTATATCTAGTTTTAAATTAATTTATCTGTTATCTCTATAGATGTGTTTGTTTCTTAGTTGGTTTCTAGTGTGGCGGTTGCTTGATAAATCACACCCGTTTGCAAGAAGTTACCTTTGAAGGACATATAGTTTTGTTTCTGCAGTTGCACATTCTATTGTTTATAGTAGTATCACATTCTCTAGTGTTTTTGAGGGTTGCCTTGTTGTTATTATCAATGGCTTGTTTTATTTTGGTCATACAACTGCAGCTAAGTTTTGATCGTATTTTCCCCATTATTATGTGCAGCTTGTGTTTTTGGGAAAGCGATTGGTTTATAGTGGAAAAAAAGAATTTGTCGATATTAGTTGTTACATTTTTGCTGTATGGCGGGTGAAACCATGTTACTTTCCTATTTCTTGTTCATTCCTTTTCTCGTTCGTTTGTGTAAGGATGTCGTCCTTGCTTGCATCTGTTTCCTCCTCGTTTGTTGGGTTGTTTTCTTATTCTACAGGGACTTTCTTTTCTATGTATTGTAGAGAATTAAAGATCTAAATTTAAATCACAAGAAACACCATCGGTGAGTTCATAAGAATTCCTAATTTATATAATTCCTTGAAGTATTAGAAACTTTTATCCATCTAAGTCTGGAATCAACGAGAGGACACACACGCACAAACAACAACAACAAAAAAAACAAGCAACAACAACAAAACAAGCAAGGGACCGTTCACAATTGACGTCAACCAAAAGGGGGGAGGGGGGGGGGGTCAGTCAATAGTTCACATAAGTTGACAGGGGGAGGGGGGTGTCCAAGGAAGTTGATGTCAACCAGATGTTTTCATTATCAAAATGAGTTCACCATCAAGTGGAAAACATATTTTTTTAAAGTGATACATACTGCAGAAAACTTGTAATGAATACATTTTACATACTGATACTACAGGTTATTGAACATTTCTGTGAGTAACAATGTAAAAGGTTCCTTACACACACTAGTTTTACTGTTCCTGCTATTTTATATATCACATGAGCACTAATTGCACTTCCTTTAGTCAGATATTTCATTACTAAAGACATTCCACTATCATATATATATAACTAAATGAAGACCAGTGTTCACTTTTGTTTGAAGGTAAAATGACTTTTTTATGTGTGTTATGAAGGTGTGCAAGGAACTATTTCAATAGAAGTCAATAGTCATAATAATTATTAATATTTTCTTCACCAAAAATGAGTTTGTCATCGAAGGAAAAACATATTTTTGAAATGATCAATGCTGCATACAACTTTTATAATGAATACATTTTGCATACTGGTACTACTGGGTATTGAACATTTCTGTGAGTAAATAGTTTTAATAAATATCTTGCTATTTTATTTTAAGATGATTTAACATTGTTGTTTTATAATGTTTGTAAGGCTTTCATTTTTGATAAAATACATAAGTAAGAAATAACTGTTCATCATTG
>BMAT01013534.1:116608-127164 GCA_019649035.1 Elysia marginata | reverse complement strand
GTCCCCAAACAAAAAAACAAACAACAACAACAAAACACCAGAAACGTAAGTTAACTAAACCCAGACAGAAATGACGCGCCCCACAATATTAATGTTGTCAGGAGCGGTGCTGATGGACGGCCTGTGTATTGTGGATGAGGGTCAGCGTTTCTGGGTGCCGTTGCAGAAAGCAAATGTGAAGCACCTGGTAGTAGATCCTAATGATGAGTCCTCGATGGCATGGAAAATGGTGAGAGGGATGTTAGCTTAAATTTGCAAGTGCGTTATATAACTGGCATTGATTGTGTTCAAAGAAAACAAATATTTGATGAAGGCGTAATCTAAAACAATCCATACTAATGTGAATTTAGAAAAAAAAACTTGACTATAATTATTCTGTTGAAAAAAAAATAACATCGACCACCCCCTCCAAAAAAGAAAAAAAAGAAAGAACAACAACAACAACAACAACAAAAAACAACACCCCCCACCCCCAGGAAATGCATGAAAGGTCTAAGAAAGTTAAACGAGTTTTGGTTTTTTTGGTGTCGCATTCTGAAATTTTCTTTATTCAATTTCTAAACCGGAAAGAAGTTATTCATAAAGGTTATAAATTTTTACTATGAAAATTACAAATGAATGTATCGAAGTCAACAACCCCACCCTTTTTAGAATCGGAAATGGAATATAAAATGAAATACTGGTTCTGATGATTTCAAACACAGGTGGCCCATGATGTGGAAAACAGCTATGCTGACATCGAGAGGGCGACACTAAAAGAATTGCCTGGACTGGAAAAAATATTCAAGTTCCGCATGCAGCATCTTATGAAGGTTGGGAAACTTTTTAAATTGTTCCAGTATCAGCAGCAGTTTCGAGGTAGATGAGAGGAAGCTGAATGGAGGAATAGACATGTCATACTTATAGTTATACCTTCGAGGAATGGAAACATAGACAGCGGTGAAGAATGAAGATGCATGCAAATGATACCATATCGAAATTAGAACAATAGTTCAAACTGTTATTAATTATTGTAAGTGAGAAGCTGACAGGGGGTATCATTTTTATTTCATTCACAAAGAATAGGTCAGCGCTACTGCTACCTACATCTTTGAAACCATTTTAGCAAAAGTAATCGAAGCCACATCGATACAGTTTCAACGTAACGGAGCTTGAAAAACAAAAGATTATGAAGTACTTACGTTTATACGTTTTCCACTTTAAAGTATCCTGTATCATCACCATTTCATTTTCCCATTAAAAGATAGTCTTTTTTTCTACTCCTGTATGCAGCTAAAGGGCGAGCAAGCTTTGGGGGAAAAATCTTGCTTCGATCTGATAGATCAGCATGGAGCAACATTTGTTGAGATTGTCAACTCGTACGACCCGGCTGTCATTTTCATCCGCAGAACTGTGGCAGAAGGTGAGAGTGTGTGTATAACTGAGAGTGCACAATGCAAATATTCTTTTGCTAAATCTCACAGCGTTAGGACCCTCAATACAGGAAGTTTCCTTACCGAATCTTATTGTATTGAGTGATGAAATCACTTTCTCAAATATTGATGTTGACTTACAACAATTTTCTCAACAGCTTGAAACTCTTTGCTTCTGTATGTTGCCTTTATAATAATAATAATAATAATAATAATAATAATAATAATAATAATAACAATAATAATAATGATGATCATAATAAGAATAATGATAACAATAATAAAAAAATAACGATAATCATGATAATTGTTATAGTGATAATAATTGTTACAATCCTCATCAACACTACCACCACTACCACCACCACCACCACCATCATCATCATCATCATCATCATCATCATCATCATCATCATCATCATCATCATCATCATCATAACAATGAATTCAGCACGAGTAGAAAACAATACCCATCTAATTGGAATTACTTGCAAGGATTTATTCTCTATTCACGAAATCTTATAGAGTTATGTACTAGTTTTCTTGCTACTGTTCATCTAAGGCATCTACAAGATGGTCCTGCGTACGCACATCGCTGTCATCCAACTGGCTCAACGCGCTCAAGAGATGCTTCAGCTCACCAAGGACGATGTGGTCTACTGTGATTGGCCGGTCAGCTGGACATCGGGGTTTACCCTGTGCTACATAACGACTGGCTTCACCATGGTGAAAACCACACTGCATAACTGCCCGGCACAGAGAGTGGTGCGAGAGGTTCGTGCAACTACAATGTCATACATTCTGTCTTTTTAAAAAAAAAAAAAAAATTGGTTAAGTCCATTTTGAGAATGATTTGAGAAAATAAGTGTTTTCTATTAGCTTTAGTCTCTTCAGCCCTATTAAAAACGAAGGGAAGTTTATGGGTCGTGGATATGTGCTTGACTTGGGCAGCCCTAGATTTCGTTACAAAGTATGTCTTTATATTTTTCAGTATACTTGGGTAAAATTAATATTAAATCCTTATAAAAATTTACCAAATTCAGATTTAAAGAAAAAAATGTTTTACAACTACGATATAATTTTATACACTATTCTTGTACGGTGCTCAATGCAGTCAGGACAGCACTGCAAAATTATTTTATTCTCAGTATCGGCATCTGGGTATGAATTTCCTATTGACACATTCCCTTGAAGATTTTTCAAAATGACACGGCACCTGTTTAAATAGAGCGAGACTTTATTATGCCCATAATTATAGTAGCCTACTATGCCAGACAATAATATCCCCAACAAAAAGAAGAAATATCTTCATGTGTTTAATTATTATTTGGAAGTAAACAGAGTGGTGTTAAATGTTTCTAGAAAGTACATTGAGTACTGACCATGAATATTTTTTTTACAAAATACAACTGTAATTCTCTGTATTATGAATTGAATTTTGCTTACTTTGAAATGCATTTTCGTCACGACGATGTCATAATGTCGCTTACATGAGCTGGAACAAAGTATGAAGGAATTAGGCAAACATTCAAAGAGGATTAGGTACTAAGATTAGCTTGACAATTTAAGACGGTTCTTTTAACTTATGAAAATCAACGATATCAAGCAGAGAAAATGCACGTAAAAGTGGTTGCGGAGACCAAGTATGACATGACAATGATTATGCTTGACAAAAATTAACGCTGTTGCACATGACAACACTTGACTATAGAGTCTACTGTTTGCAACTTTATGGCCGTGAATACAGGATGCCAGTATGACATTATAGGCCATTTTTATAGTAGAAACGGTAATCTGAAGGTCAAGATGGTTGGAGTAGACAATAGAATTTAATATTTATCAATTTAGAATAATTGTGTACTTATCAAGACAGTGCAATGCAAACCTTTTAAAAATTAGTCCTTTGCTTTCCAATATGACGCCTGTCACACTAACAATCATTGGGGATATGGTTGATTTGTAAGGTCCATATCGTTTTCTCCTTTTGGGCGCCAACTTGATAAGTGTACCAAACATCAATCGAGTATGCAGGTCCCATATTGTGTAACATTTTTAGTCTATTTGGGTGGCACTTACCGTTAAAACTTCCGCACCCACTGGCCAGACCTGGAATGTGCTGGAGCAAGAGATGTGTACGGCGGCCAGCCTGGAGCCTCCCATGATCGTGATGCTGGCGTCCCACTGCGAGGACTTGCCCAAGGGGCACTGGCTACTGAGAATCATCACAACCAGTGGCCATGTGAAGCCGCCTGTCATGGATGCTATAGGAGAAGTGACCACCTCCGTTATCAACTGCTACTCTGTTATTGGTGATTCTCCTAACGTTTTCCCTGTCGTCCGCGTTCAGTTTGCCATAGTTTGTTGTACGACTTTTTTCTATTGGTTTTTATTTTTTTTTAGCGTGGTTTGTTGATGACGCTTTATGATAATGGCCTTAAAGTATGTATACCGATATAAGACGTCTACTTATCTCGATGATAATTCACGTATAAATTAACACTGTTGTCACAATTTTTGCTAAAAATAAAGGTTATTCCTGCATTGCAACTAATCTTTTGGATGTCGGAAACTCTAACACATATAAAGATCGATATAAGGAAAACACAAATAAATATAAACAATGATAATTCCCCCAGAATAGTTAATAAAACCAGTATACACATTGGATCTTATTTAATGATATAACACAGGTAGAGATTATACCATACTTTCATGTGAGGTTTTTGCTAATTGAATGAAGTTATCATTCCCAATATAAGACTTACATTTGTACCTGAGCAGACGAATTTTCGGAGTAAAGAAGTAAGAAGTAAGATGTAGTCCCCTTTCTCAATTATACACATCATTAAAATACGTATCTAACCAATTGTATTGTGATCGATTTCTAATTAGACCATTGTTGTATCTATCTGCTCCCAAACCAGAGGCTGGCCTGGTGTCACGGCTTGTGGTCACCAAGGAGACCAAAAACCGCTTCTCTCAGGGCTGTGTGGGCGAACTATCTGATCCACATAGAACAAAACTGGACATTCATGGCGCCGGAGCCGTCAAACCTTCTAAGGTGCGCAATAAGAAACTCTTGCTCTACTTGCCTTTTAACTATCTGATCCACACAGAACAAAACTGGACATTCATGGCGCCAGAGCCGTCAAAACTTGTAAGGTGCACAATAAGAAACTATAGCCTTTTAGAGAGAGAGAGAGAGAGAGAGAGAGAGAGAGAGAGAGAGAGAGAGAGAGAGAGAGAGATGAGGGAGAGAGAGAAAGGGGTCAGGAAGGAACACAGACTATGCTAGGTTTTGGTTCTGCAATGAGTAAGTTCCCTAGACGGCCTACAGAAAGCTGTCAACAGTCCTGCTGAAATTTAATAGTTAAAATACACCTCTCTCGATGGTTTAGAATTTGACCTTTCTGGGTTTTTTTGTTTTAGGTCGGAGAGATTGTCCTACGCGGAAAACTAGTTTGCAAGCAATATTATAACGATAATGCCCTGACTCAGTCTGCCGTCGGTGCTGATGGATACCTCAAAACTGGAGATCTTGGCTTTTACGATAGCCAAAGCAACAGCCCATTCCATGGTTCGTACTGTACCATCGCACAACTTTGTGTCAACATCGCCAGTTCTTACAACCTCACTTTAGTTCTACCGCCACCACCACTATCACTGTCACGACGTCTATCGCTATCATTGTCGTCATCATCATCAGTAACACCTTGACCGCAGCTGTCTTCTTCCTCTTTTTCACTGGCATCATTACCATCATCTCCGCAGCAATAGAAAACCATTAGCATCGTAAACATCACTATTTTCTCGCCCATCTTGCTTTTCGTCTTTTTCTATCTTTTTCTTAAAGTTTTCACTGCTTCTTATTGCTGCGCCTCAACTGTCAGATAAGCTACATAATATTCCTTGAAATGCGATGTAATTAGTTTTGAGGGTCATGCAAAGATGAAGGGCATTGTTATTTAACTGCCAAAATTGAATATTCTTTCTTCCTTTCTTTGCCTCTTTAAATCTTGTTAGTTATTCCTTTTTATTTTGTTACGAGGTCTGTTTTATAAATAGCTTTCTTGTCTCTATAAAATCTACAGCTAGAAATCGATATATCTGAAACTGTAAACAAGTAAAGATTACCTTTTAGAAAAACTAGCATAACATTTTCAAAACACTAAATTGGAAGGATATGAATTTAGAGTTGTTTGTTGACATTCGGTGACACGACTTTTCCCAGTAAGATCGATGTCTTAAATTTGAGATAATCGGTCCCAGATATATCCGAATATTTATAAAGTTTTTGTTTCTTTTGGATAAAAACCTTGAGCTATCGACCAAAATCTATTCTCGGCAATAGGGGATCATAATCCTTAATATAGTTGGAAGGTAGGATTTAAGGAAGGGAGAACCTGTGTTTAGGATGTTTCGAGACCTGGGAGTGTAGCGACAGCATGTCAAGAGAATTGATTGCTATTGCAAACTATTGCAATTATAGTCAAGTAGACAAACTGGCACCCTTAATTTGGAAAAGGTGCTTTAAGTTTAACCCTACTGACGTAGTTGTTAATTTTTAGGGCAACGTCGAGTACACTCAACAAGAATGGTGAGAACCTTTTGCACGCATGCAGCTTGAAATAATTGGATCATCATAAATACTTTCTGATCTGGCACCAGATAACTTTTTTCTTTTTCCCAGCACAAAGATACGTTTTTGGAAGACGTTTTTTTTTTTTATAAAAAAAACAAAGTTTGATTTAGCAAGAAACGTTTTGCTGAACGAAGCGACATTCGGAGCATAATCTGACAGCTGGCTGCGTCTGTGGCTGAAATGTTTGAAATAAAGTGGTGACTTTGTTGAGTATCTGACACAACGAAGGTACTTGGGTCCAAATTTGTTGATGCCATGTTTTGTGGTTCTTAACATATAACAAAAGATATTTATTTATAGAACAGACCTCGAAATTCACCTTCAGTGCTTTCAACGCGCGTTATAATAATAGAGCGCACAAATTGGTTGTTTCCTGAACGCAGTATTATTCTCTCTGTTCCCTAGACACATGTAACAAGAGGAGTCGACATAAAAATAAAATAATTTATTTCTGCAAATTAAAAATTCACGACAATATTCTAAGACGCTATGAGAAGTTGCATTAAATAATCATACTTGAGATTGTGTCAACCATTCCAGACATGCTGTTTGTTTTGGGAAGGAAGTCCCAGGCCATTATACGAGGAGACACGGCTATTTTCCCGCGGGACATTGAGGAGAAGGTGAACCAATGTCCTGGCATCTGGAAGGTTTCCATTGTGTCCATAAGAGATGACAAAGGTGTCATCCAGGTAACAGCTCAACTTCACTAATTTCTTAGAGTGTATGCGATAAGAGACGTCACATCAAGGTCGTCCCTAAATCCGTTTCATTTTTAAAAACAAACATACCCTTTGCAACTGATTAAGGTTATCACTATTTTATGTCATCTGCTGTCTCTTTTGCCTTTGTTGTGCAGGTGGATACCCAAAACAATGTGCCAGCATGATAACTAGGCCACTGTGGCCAATAAACTTGGATCTCAGTAGCATTTCAATTTCGCGTTTCAATTTTCAAGTTTTTAAGTTTCAAACCAGGTTAAGGTTAAAATACACATGAATGTACTCAATAATGAACAATATGCAAACGCCATGAGCAAAATTTAATAATTACTTTAGAAGTACTGTGACATTTTCTTCATGCTCATAGAAATATAAGAGTTGGGCTGGTACTTAAAATTTCACTGTCAAATTTAATATTCCAAACCAGTAATGTTATAAACCGTATGAAAATGGGACGCAACATGATTGTAAGCAATAATTTAGTTTATCGGTTGTCTTCATAATTCTTTTTGATCGCCAGTATCTTGTGTATTTATATCCCGTTTTCAGATGTGCGCATGCGTGATTCCAAGGAGCCAGGACTCGGTGACGATCGAGCGAGTGAAGGAGTTCTGTCGCTACATGTTGGGCGGCACCGCAGACGAGGACGACAACCCTCACATGCCCACCTACGTGTTCTTCTTCACGGACTTCCCCATGCTGGGCAAAGAGGTGGACAAGCACACGCTCGCCCACACAACAGCTGCAGTCATCAGTGGTACTGACAATATAGATAGCTAGATAGATCTGGATCCACTTGTCGCTCTAAGTACGAAGCGAGGATGCTTAGCCCTGCGATTAGTAAATACCCTAATAAACAAGAATTTTAATGTTTTATAACGAATTTGAAAACAGATTAATACTTCTTATTTGAGCATGATCAAAATGCACCATTGATATATGAATATTTTAGAGTTTACTTAATCAATAGATATGTTTTGCTTTGTGAAAATTGAAATGAAAATGTGCTGTATGGGATTGCTATAGTATCAAAATAGTTGAATAATTGAACCGCATGATAAACAAAACAAAGTTGTATGTATGAGATAGATGTCTTTTCAAAAATTTAAATCTGATCTCTAAGATCACGCATGTACTCGGTATTGAATTTTGTAGTTTTATTTAGAATGAAAGGCCACGAGAGAAAAAAGTAAAAAAGATAACGCTGCCTTGTTTTTTTTCTAAATAAATCTTAAAGAAATGAACCCCTTACTGATTGTTCCAACGCAATAAATGTTAAACTCGGACAAGATGGCTCTCTTCTTGTTTGCTGTTTGTCTATTTCTGAATCCCTTTGTTTAGCGCATCATCTACAACGAGGTAAAACAAAAACAAGACATCAATTACAACCTTTAAAAATACATTTTTTCAATATATAGTGTATATGCATATTACTTGTAGTAATTCTTTTAAGATAGTTGTTGTTGTTGCTGCTGTTACTGTTGTGCTGCATATTACATGTTTTGGTTGGATTTTGGGCTATTGCTTTTGTTACAGGTGCCAAACAGTCAAGGAAGTGTTCAAATTTAGTTGTTTTACTTGCGATGTCAATAAATTGACTGGGTTTTTTTTTAGATTTAATGCGTTCTAGCGACATTTTGCACGAAATTGATCTAAACTAAAAATGGTAGGCCTTTTATCTGACTCGGTTGCGACGGTTTTCGGAATTTCACTGGACACGACACCAACCTTTGATGTTAAGTTGTACCCAATTCTCTCATTCGATGTTAACAAGGACTTTCTTCACATTAGTCTTTGATATTTCTTACGCTTCCTATACTCGCCAATTTTTCACGATTTATTTGGCTGAGAACTTGATTAAAAATATTGATCTCACTGGAGCGTAATCAATCATTCTGTCCACTTTGTGAAGTTCCATTAGGGATAAAGCTAATGTGAGGATCACCGCTCTAAAAAAAAAGATGTAGGTAGCGAAAATCTTTCATCTAAAATTACAATACTGCATATTTATCAAGACCCACTTAAAACGTTGATGCTAGCTAATCTGCATGGTAAGTTTGCGGTTTGACTGTAAAACCGAAGGGTAATAAAGCCACCCCTAAATCATTCAATCAAGAAACAAGCAGCAAATAAAAATACTAGCTGACATTAAAACAGTTATGACCTCAGCTGCGAAGCACAAACTCAAATTCAAGGAGTAGTCAGCATACGTTGTATTTCAAACTTTGGCGAAGTATAGCTTGAGAGAACTTAACAATAACAAATGTTTTCTTTGCTAGTAGGCCAATAGTTTTACAGTACCTACGGCCACTCTTAGTCCCATGAAAAGAGAGGTGGGATAGTGGGATTATACCCCCCCCCTTTTTAACTACACACACTCAAAACAGCAGAATCTTTTAGGCTACTAATTTGGTACGATGCTTTTCGAATCGAAAGCTCTGTCTGCTATCACCCGCTGCAACATTACCTCTCTATTTTTTATCTAATGGCTCTGACCTTAATCTACCTATTGGTGCGGAATCGTGCATCAAAAGTGCTCTATGATCGTTTCATTTAAACTGCGTAATACTTTTGTTCTATCGCGCTACATAAAAGGATGTCTAATCTGCAAGAAGAAATTCTGCGGTAAAGATTGTGTTTCTCAAGTTGTGACGTCGATTTCACAATTTGTGACGTAGATTTAGGTCAGAAACACCATGTAAAAAGGGTTCGAACCCCTGATCCTCTACTTGTCCGTCTATTGTTTTTTTTCTAGCCGTCGCGTCTTTTGTTTTTCTATTCGTTGAAGAGTAGTTTTGGCCAATGTCTGCCATATGTGAATAACAATAAAGGTATTCATAACTAACTAACCAATTCTGTAAGTGAAACGTAGTCTCACAAAATGATTTTATACATCTAAAGTAAAATTAGAATTTTGCATAATTATGCATGTCGGAAAGTCAAGGCTACGAGTAGAAATAGACCAAAACTAATGATTTTTATCAAATTCTATTTCTCCGTTATTGAGGATTCTAAAAAAACTTAATACCGAGGGAAAAAATTTGTATTCTTGGATCACAGACACGAGAAAAAGGATAGCCTCTTCTGAAAAATATTTGTATGATCAACTTTTCTTTATACATTTCTTTTGGATTATTTTGGTCTGTTGTCTTTGAAAGTCTGGCTGCCTCTGAAAAATTGGTGCTTTGGTCTGCGTCCAAGTTTATATAGTAAAGAAGAAAAAGATAGTGTCTGAAAAAGTTGATCTTTATAGAGACATGATCTTAACGACAAGTTTGTCCTAATATGATTCCGTTGTTTTGAAGAAAATGGCCGATGGTGTATGATAAGTAAATAAAATCAACACGCAACAAATTCATGGAATCATGGGCGTATTGGCATTTAGCAGACACAATAAAACTAGTAAAAATACCCGCAGGATTTAGCGGACTTAGTTCTAAAATATAAATTTTACCATACGATTGAAGGAATGCCGGAAGTGCAATAGATCTATTCAATTGTCAATATGCCTTGCCCTTATAAGCTTTTATCAACTGAGTTCAAAAGCAAACTTAGACAATTCCACAAGAAAAAGCAACACGTAAGTTTTAAGTGAAGTCGTTTAATATAGGTGAATTATACACTGTGCAGTTGTCACAATCTCTTTGTATTCTGAGTAAGTTAATATTTCTTCGCTTTCTATGACATAAATGCTACGTGCGTTCCTGCTGCTGAGCAGATCATGGGGGATGTTTTTAATTTACTACGATTGCGACTTCTACTACTTCTACTACTACTACT